>JAAMPD010001157.1:0-28804 GCA_025266255.1 Trissolcus basalis | reverse complement strand
TTTTTTCTTTTTTTTTTTTTTTAATAAAAATTGTCATTTATACAGATTCGTATTGAAAAGTCTTGTAAAATCATAACGAACATTTCATTTCTAGGTGCTCTTCCAATCAATTGTGGTGTATGTACCTTCCCTGGCGCTCAATCAAGGTTTCAATTTTTATCGAACGTTAGAACTAACAAGCTAAATTAGACGAGTAAAATAATCCACAATATTTTGTGTTTCTCCAATCAAAAAAAAAATTATGTTCGTTTATCAACGAAAAATTGTATTTATTTATATTTTGTACAAATAATGGTTACACAGATTGGTGGTTATTTAAATATCTCTTTTTTATTAGAACTTGGAGGAATAAAATAACAAATACTTTTTACAGTCGATATAGTGGGCTCGAACAGTTTTTATCCAGTTAAAGACTTTTAGATTTAATCATTTAATACGGATAATGAAATAGTTAAACAAGTTCGGTGCTGATATGATAAGAATATTATATAATTAAATTTCAAGTTCAAATTCTATATATCGAGTACGAACACTTTTGTATAAAAACTTTCGATATATTTCAATGATTTTTCCAATCTAAGTTACGCAACAACGTACAGAGGAACAAAAATAAACGAAAAATATTACGATGTAAATTATGAAAAATCGTTAATCTAAAATATGACCGAATCGCAATCACTGAAAGTATATACAGTCAAAATACATTTTACACATAGTTTAAATTAATCTTGTTATGTTCGATTTGCAATCAAAGAAAATAACTTACTCATCACGTTACAAAAATGTTATCAAAAATTGCATTCAAAAATTGATTGCTCTAAATAATTGCCGATGATAAAAACATTCTGAATTCTGTTACTGGCAAACAAAAACGGGTTTGGCTTTTTTTCCTTTCGTTCCATTTTCAGATGGAATTTTCAATTTGCGAAGAAAATTTTTTGGAACAATTAAATTATCCCGCTGGACAGTTATAAAACACATTGGCGTCGGTAAATTAAATAGTCGAAATAAAATCTGTCTGCAATTTTTGAACCATAACTAACATGATAATCGATCAATAAATTACAATTATCCGGCCAGTAATCCCGAGAAATTGTAAACACCAATTGCGGCTTGTTTGTTAATCAGTTAATTTTGCTAATTACGATTTTTCGCTTATTGACAGTATATTAATCAAGTGATTACGAAATGTACGACTGGCAGTGCTGGTGTGCGAGTTGTGTACGATTGTGAGCTGTTGTTCGTATCGATGATTAATGAAATAAACATTGTTGCAGTTAGCGGCATCAATATTCACCTGATTGGGTCCATTGTCTGCATTACGTGCGTTTTTTATACAGTTTTGGTGAGTTTGCATACATTCGTTATCGAAATTCTAACACTCCACATTATCAAAATTGTTTATCCGAATTCCAGCTCAAAAGCATGAAAATGTTTTGACATTTTTTGTCGTATTACACGTTATGGATAAGAGCTCAAACGAACGCGTATTCCGTCTCAACTTCTCAAACGATGTTCGCGTACACTTTACAAGGCACAATAGTTTCAAATAACTCGGTTATAATTAAGTTTCAATTGCAATTTATCAAAGTGACTGTCAGTTTAGCGGGAGAAGGGTTGAAAATTTAAGATTTTCCTTGTGAAAAATTGATAAACTGCTTAAATGCAGCAATTAATCAATATTAATGTCTGATTCTTTGACTTAGTAGTAAGAAATGCAATCCATCTTGGAGTAATTTAATAATCTTCAATTTGCATCTGTATGCTAATTATACCAACGTGCGGGGTGGATGGAGAAAGTGTCTAATCAAAGAAATGTGAAATGCAACTTATTAAATTTATTTTTCTCCTTGTTTAAATATTATACAATTAATACTTTGATATACAGACAAAAATTGTTGAATTGCTTTACATTGGCATCTGTACCTTAATATCAAAATGCTTAAATATAAAAATATAATTGAAAACACGTAAAATTATAATTATTCTCAAGGCATATAATGTGTATCAAATAAAGTTTGGCCCAGTCAAGGGGAATGTTTATAGTTGAAAGCTAAAAGCTCATACAATGGCTATATGAAACAAAAGGCGGACCGTTGAGAGGTCGCTGGAAGACTCTTGAGTCACAAAGCCGACTTCGAAGTGATTAATAGCGTGCTCGTGTAATTATCCAAGCAATTTGTTAAATCTTGAATTAATGAGAATTTATCGGGGGCCGTCCAGGGGAGGGGATCAAAAGAGCATTTACGAATTATTTATTGGAGCATGTACATGTATAAGTTGCACAATATGTTATTTTCCTTTACAGTGTCCTGAGACACTCGCTGTTGTCGCAAAGAAATGAGGCTATTGTCTATTATTGTGGATGACATCTCACGTCAGACAGAATAAAAGCTAATTACAAGTACACGAACTCGTAGAATAACAGCAACATAGATCATACAGAAAAAAATGAGCTTTCAAAATAAATCATAAAATAAAATGAGAAAATTGTCGCTTCCTCGTGTAAAATTTAACAAATTCATCTGTTTGTCACCTGCTAAGAAATTTGTGATTAGGTCAATTATCAGACGGCGAGTCTTCAATTGTATCTATTTTCTTCGATTTGGACTACCCTTTCTGGCAAACGCACTCGAACAAAAGGAATCGTTATTTCTACTTCATCTATTTCGCAGGTGGGATAATTTTGTCTAGAATAACTTATCACGCTATCCTTATAGTCTTGGTTTTGGCCGGCAATGATCATTTTCAGTGAGAACCTCACTGGCGGAGTTATATTCGGATCGATTGTTTGCATCGGCCGGTAACGATCCTTGTAGAAGTGGGCTTCTCTGCATTTATCCAGGGCCATTTTGATCCCGTCGCATGTGAGAGTCACGCTCTGCTCCGGTGTGAGATTGAAGACCGATAGATGTTGAAGGTCTGACATATTTTTGCGGATAGCTGCGCGCAGGCTCTCAAATTCCTCCGGTTCCAATTTATCTTTTATTGTGACGCTAAACAATCCCAATCTACTCAGGAAATTGTCTTCTTTTGGGAAACTTGAAATTTCCTTCAGAAACAATGTTCGTATCTGCGGCATATTCAGGAGAGCTTTGAGACTCTCTTCCTCGATGGGCATATCTGAAAATGAATGATCGAAAATGAGAATCAACAAAATATTGAATGAAAATTTTAAAAACTTAAATCCAAATTTTAGGAGTTGAAAGAAATATTATTTTGAAGTCGTATTGTACTTACCCATATAGAGATGTTTTAGCATTATGCATTTTTCTGTCATGTTAATAACAAAATCGTCGCGAATTTCACCAACTACTCTGAACATTAGTGTTTCGACATTGGTGAGTTCGTCCATATATAAAAGTGCTGGTATTGAAACCTCGGGACCACCCTCGATAATTTTTAAAGTCAAACCAAGCAATTGCAATTCTTTCCCATATGGTAGAATTTTTTCTAAAATCTTATTGATTTCCGGGGCAGACATGTGGTTGATAATCAAACGCAGAACCGGTGTGCGAGGAAATGGCTTAAAAAGTTATTTAAAAATGAAAATTTAAAAAAATGTTCAGTTTATTTTTAGGTTTTAAATTTGGATCGTTTTATTGAAACTTACCCAGCGAATTCTTCCAGCGCCTCCTCTACTGCTATTGATAACTAGCCCAACATCTTCGACTGAATCAAAAGGGACGTCTGAGACTGAAATTATTCTCAGAGTAGATAATCCTAATGTTAGGACCTTGAGTCTTGTGTTCCTCTGCATCAACTTGTATATGAGCGGTTCATGATAATGTCCGGAACTAAGGTTCAAAATTTCAAGATTAGTCAGCTGTGGACAGAGTATTTGGATCATAGTTGTATTTGATAAATTATGCACAATGATTGGAAACTTCCCAAATTGAAAACGCGAAGAAGCGTATCTGTGTGAAGATGTGTTTATAACTTGAATGTATGGTCCAGCATATTTTGCTGCCACTTTTATCTCAACTACGTTCATTACAATATGTGATCTCCTGGCCCCGTAAGGATATTCTTCTACCCTACGAATAGTCTCCCAGAACGGAGCTATAAGTCTCGCCCATCTTCTGCAAACTAATGTAAACAAATATAAAGATGTGTCAGTTTGATAATTATTTTATTTTATTTATTTGAAATTGAAAATTGAAAAATTTAAGGAAGAAATTCTTGTTTAAACTTCTTAAATTTTACCTTGTTGTGCGTAGAGCCAGTCTTTAATGTTAAGATTATTGAATATGTTTACAAGAGTGCCGTCATCCACATTATCCCAATCCATTATTCGAAAAAATATAATAAGATTTTTTCGATTGGTTATCCAGAAATAAAATTGGTTGAAAAATAATGTTTTTGTCAAGATGTTAAAAAAATGTTTCCCAAAAAAGTTTGTCTTGTCAACGCCATTGGCACTTTAAAACTGAAACTTCGGATCGTTTAAATTCTGACCCCCGATCAAAACAATAGAAACACTTGGATTTGAATAAGAAACATCATCTTGAGTTTGATTATAAATACTAACTTTAACTGAGTTTATTCCTTTTTTTTCTCATGTATGTATTTACTAATATAATTTTCACTGACGAAAGTAATTAAAATTATTTATCAAAAAATATTAAAAATGATGGAATAATTATTAATAATTTTGATTTTTTGTTATTAGGGTGGACTTAGAGCAGTGGTATGGACAGACGCATTACAAGTTGGTGTAATGATATTAGCTGTGATCAGCATTAGCATTTTGGGAACTGTTCAAGCTGGAGGTCCTGCAGAAGTATGGAGAATTGCAACAGAAGCAAAGAGAATCGAATTTTTTAAGTAAGCAGCATATAAAATAATTGTCTGAAAGAGTATTTTTGAAATTACAAATGCCAATTTCACATTTTCTTGTTAGTTAATGTAGTACATATTTTTCATAATTTTATGATTATTTTCAGTTTTGATCCATCATTTTATGTAAGACATACAGTGTGGAGTACAACACTCGGTAACTGGGTTTATATTGGAGGCTACATAGCAGTGAACCAGACCGTGGTGCAGCGTTACAAGTCCCTCGGAACGTTGAAACAATGTCGATTGTAAACGAATATTTTTAATCTCAAATTGTTTACTTAAGAGAAAAGCAAATTGAATTTTGAATTTAATTAAGTGAAATTATCGTTTTTATTTCAACAGAGCCATATTATTTTTCATAATTGGTGTGGCAACTTTTACGTCCTTCTGCGCCTGGTGCGGTTTGGTTTTGCTTGCTCACTGGTCGCAGCCAAAGTGCGACCCAAGAGCCACCGGGTTGATCAACGCGGATGACCAAATGCTGCCCGCTTATGTCATGGAAATTGCAGGCAATTTACACGGCATTCCTGGTTTGTTCATATCCGGAATTTTTGGCGCTGCATTAAGGTACACTTACGACAAAAAAGTATTCCATGTTTTATATTATATATAAAAAAAGAAATTGTTAAATATTTTAAAACAAAAAATTTTCAATGTAAAAAAATATATACGACTAAAAAGTAGGAACATTCCGAACTTTTTAAAAGATCTAACCATGTGCATAATTTCAGCACATTATCTGTCGGCCTCAATTCGACATCTGTTGTTCTGTTGGAGGACTTTGTCAAAGGCTGCTTCAATCTGAAACCGAGTGATCGAAACGCAACTATTTTTGTAAAAAGCATTGTTATAATTCTGGGCATTGTTGCGTTGAGCCTAGTTTTCCTTGTGGAAAAACTAGGCGGAGTACTTGCGGTAAGCAAACTTCATTGTAGTGCGCCTTTTTTCTGACATCCCATTCCAATGAAACAGTTTTGGTGTCTTTCATAAACAAAAACACGCTAATTCATATTGCAATACTTTTATTCAAATAATAAAAGGCAAAAGAATGTAAAACCAAAAAGTTACAATCAACAAAATTGACGAATTATTTTTTTCAGTTGACCTCAAGTTTAGCAGCCATCGCCGCTGGAGTATCCTTTGGCGTTTTTACACTCGGCATGTTGTTCCCTTGGAGCAATTCCAAGGTACTATTATATCTTGATTGTTATAATTTTTCAAGAATAAGTATCGTTTCATTGAACTACATATTAAACTCATTTTTGTTTCAGGGAGCTTTCATTGGATCTGTCTGTGGATTTGTGTTGGCCAGCTGGGTCAGTTATGGGTCAAATGCTGCCAGCGCATCAAGGGCAATAGTTCCACACAAACTTCCTGTTGAAATTTCTCACTGTGCAAATGTGAGCTCGGAATTTTTAAGCCAGTTCGATTTTCCGAAGTAAGTTCAAGTATTCAAAGTTAAATTATTATTATTCTAATGACCAAATTAAAAATATAGATTTTTCAAATATTTAACTATTATATTTTTGCTTTTTAGTGAAGAAGACGTTTTTCCATTGTATCGTTTGTCGTACCATTGGATAGCAGGATTAGGAGCAGTGTCAGTTTTGATTATTGGTCTTCTAGTATCATTTATCACGGGAGCATCTAAATCTTCGGATATCGACCACAATTTATTGTCGCCTGTGATTCATCGGTAATCATTTGTGTTTTTATTTATGAAACAGTTAAGTTTGATTGGTTCGATAATAATGGAAATATATTTGTTTTAGATGGCTTCCGCGATCTGAATCAGAAGAAAACTGTACAATGAAATATTCGATTCGCACTTCGTCACCAAACGGCAGTATTAGTGCAGTAAAATTGTGACAACAATCAGGAGATGTCAACAACAATGCATTTATCAACATCATATTTTGACGAGAGAAAATTTTCTATTTCCGTTGGTTACTTCATTGAGAAGCATATCAATCCATTGAAAATGTCAATAATTGCCATTTTTGATATCGCAATTTATCTTTTCCAACAATATGATTTTTTAAAGTATTGTTTTCGTTTTAATTTCTTCCGTAGTTTTAGATTGTTTTAGAAGTATTATTATCATCTAATTTATTATAAGTATATGCAGCTGAAAAACGAGGCATAATAATTTTTATATACTCATAAAAATGGATCCAATTTCAATTAACTTTTATAATACAAACATTTTGAACTTTTAGCGATTTTGATAACTGTTTTGAAATGGTACTTAGTTTAAGACTGTTTATATTCATCGAAATGTAGTTTTTATAAAAAAAAGAATTCTGAGGATTTTAATATTTCGTTATTATAACGAAATTGCAAATTTGTTTGAACTTATTTTTCTAGATTCGTATTGAAATTATACGAATTTAATTGATATGTTAAATTTATGTAACATCGAGCTCATTATTACTGCTCATAAAAATTCGTTACAGTTTCTTGATGTAATCGTAAAATCTCTATATTTCTAGCGACGATTCCACTAGTTCCTTTCAGTATTAGGAAAGTTGTACATACGTTTTATATTACATAACTGCTTTTTTATGCCCTTGTTGAAATGTTTGTGCGTGTATGAAATCTTCCATCAGTGACACAGTTGTTAAAATTTGTAAACAATTTATATATTTTTTGAAACTATTGAAAAGGTGTTGATCATCTGAACAGTTAGTAAGAATTGCAATAAAGATTGTTGTTGGATGAAAAAAATAAATAAATAAATAATTGAAAAGATTTGTACTACTTCTATGTACTGTATTTTCGCTTCATCCAAGAATCCCAAGTTTGTAAATTTACTTCAAACGTCTCATTGTCAAAGCACTTTGTCTCATTATAATCGTGTTTTTCGTGCAAGTTTTGCGTCCGACGCAAAACTTAATTTACAATTAAAATCCATTTTCGCGGAAGGAGTCTGTAAAATTGAAGTTGAATCGTGCGCAATTATAATTTGAGTCAATTGTCATTAACCGTGCGCATTCAAGAAATAACTAAGTTCATTGGAACAAAATCTTGTTTGCGGTCGTGCCGATGAATATATAGGGACACGAGAGTTCGACATAGAAGTGAAACGAAATCATCGGAGCAGCGACGACAGAAGTTTGACTTGCCGAACGACGAGGTCCACACCAAAGTCCTTAACCGAGTTTGTCCGGTTTTCAAGCTTTAGTGATTCCCAGTGTCCCATCAACGGCGTACATTTGCGGAAATGGGAACCGACGTGTCGCGGCCTTAGGATATTATTAACCAGCTTGTTAACACGCCGACCCAGCGTCGTCAAACGTTCTTATTACAAAACTCAAACTGCATTTTCGCTACCTGAAATGTGGTCGGTCAAAGAGCCCAGTCAACAATTCAATATTCCTGCTAATGAACTGTTAGCAAAATAAAACCAAAAGTCATTATAACCAGGAAAAAGAAGAAAAAAATTTATTTTAATTTTGCAGAGTACAAACTCAAAAATGTCAAAAAAACTTTGCAATTGATTTAAATGCAAATATATATAGAAAAAAAAAGAAAAATTCGGTGCAATAAAGTTGATTTTGAATGTCACTCGTTATACACCCTTTCAGCGAAATTCATTTCCGGTTCATTAACTTTTAAACAACGTTTAGTCGGATGAAAAATTAACGGCATTTCGCGCGAATAATATCTTCAATTTGGGGAATTGAATACGAGCAGTGGCACACACATCACTTGCAGTCCTTGATAGAGAAAGTCATGTTTATCATGAATAGAGTTAGTTTGAGATAGTCAGCGTGTCTTCAGAACTACAATCGGCAGAGATTGGCGGGCCTACAATCACGCGATGCGTTATACATGGCGCCAAATTGCTTCATCATGTACATTCGCTCGGATGAATGCGACGTATATTTTCGATGGAAATGCATCACGCGGACGTGTAAAATCACGTCAATAATTTACTTTTATATATCGAAATTAAAAACATTTCATGTCGCAGGTGCGAGCGCGTACGTCCGAACACCCTCGTTGGCCAAATATTGATCTTCTTAATCCTCGCACTAACTTAGGATTACACATCCCGTACCGTGTTGGGGTACTCAAAGAAAGTCCACCTGCAGATCTTAGACGACTTAAGATGCATGAGTTTCGCGTTTCATAGGAACATTCGGCAGAAATAATCTGATACCACTTAAGACCGTATTCCGTGCAATCACAAAATTACATTATCATGAGACCAAATTCTTTTCAGCATGGCATATATTAACGAGCTTTCGATATAACGTGTTTCATCTACGAATGTATTCGGTTTGATTATATAAGTTAGTTACAAAGTATGGTGGCACTGTAAACCTTGGGGTAACCGTCTGAGGTAAGAGAAACCCTTTGGTGTATGGTTATAAAGAGACGTTTATTGAAGAGACGATTTCTCCCAGTTTGAATTTCGAGGATCAAGCCCCGATGTAAATGGACACATCCGTGACAACCTCAGATCAAACACACAGTGGTAACGACAGACGACTGATGGAATAACTAATTTATCAATTCTTCGGTTCGGTTGGCTTCGATTTCCTAGACTATTTGTGGACTTGTTCAAACAAACCTCTTGGCTTCCACTATCTATCATATTTGATCGGCTAAGGTGCACGCTTATTCAATATTCTACGCATTTAATGTCGCAGTCGATCACTGCCACTTAAGTAATTTCTACAAGGGAGGAAGAATCAATTTCATTAAGAAATTAGCCACGGCGCTGCGTCTGAACATTCAACTTGTTCACTTCTAATCATTTTTATATTTAATAATTTTTAATGGATTGACGTTCCTTAATCCGGGACGTTAATTGAAAAACCCACCAGTGAGCAAAAAATAAAAAGGTACACAAAAAAGGTCGCAATCAGTGAACAAGGAACAAAAATTTGTTTATGAAGAAAAGTTGCAAAGTGGAAAATTCAATCAATGTCAAAAATTGATTATTATGAATGACGAGATTCTGTGTCGGGATAAACATGTTTATGAACAATTCGGTCATTTCCTGTGCTGGTGGTTAGGTACACAGAGTCCTAATGCTCGTACACACACAGTCGACAATATTTCATGGTAACGGTATTTAGCGGAAACGTCGCGACTGTCATCGTAGATGAAACGACGGAGGCAGAGATGGCATTAAGTGTAATGAATTACCGGCGAGGAGGAGTAATGTGTCTTAATTACGGCCCATGGCACAATAATTATGTAATTAGGCATTGTTTGCCGACCGGGCTCTAATCACCAGTCCGATGTGTAAACGACGTCAACTGTTCCTACAAATGTCACAGTATTATCAAACAAATTCGATTGTCCTCCTTCCTTGCTTCAATTACACTTCATCATCATTCAAATCATTACAGGGGTGCTTTGATGACTATCTTGATTACCTTCTTGATGACTCCACACCAATCACAAAGAGAAAGTGGTACAGCATTTCCAACAAACATTTGTTTATTTATCTCTTGTTGAAACCATCTACAAATCGAAATAATTATTTCTTATCATACATATATTTTTTTTTCAAAAATTCAATCAAATAATTCAATTGACTAACTAATATTGAGTTTAACAATGTTTGATCATTTTAATTTCTGACGTCACACTTTTGCTTCGACAATATGCAATGTTGCAATTTATTTCAGACAAAATCAACGACAGTCGCTAACGACAATCAGAGGGTATACAATTACGCAATCTGAGACAATACTTCAGAAGGGTATGCAGTCGGAAAGGTAGTGGGGATTGTGGGTGGGAGAGGGGAGGGGGTAGGTTCCATTAATATTTATGCGAGAAATCAAATCCTCTATGTTGAATTCGTCTTTGAGTAAACGTAAGCATGCTGTCGCCTAAAATGTAAGACAAACACAGTGGTACCTCTCAATAAGCACCGGAAATTTCACGACACCTGCGAACTCTCCTTCTACGGAGATCGAATCTTATGCCACAATTCGGCACCGCTGGAAAATTTACATTGCCTTAACTGCACGCAATCGCAACCTGTGAATACCGCAGGATTAGGGACTCGGTATGATAAGACGACGATCTCCAAACGAGAGGGTGCCGTATAAGGAAGATTTGCTCGGGTAAATACTATAAATAGCACTATATCTCTGTGTGCGATGAATCTTAAGACTTTGTTTGGGTTTATCCACTTTTGTTTAACCGGGTTCATTAGCAAACTTAAAAATCAGCAACTTTATACAAAAAAGCAAATAAACGTTGACATTTTTATTTCTGCTTTCTCAAAGCAAAAAGAAATTTTGCATTTCTTTTTAATTTTAGTAAACGGTGATTTGATGTATACAAAAAATTATCCAATTAACATAAATAAGTGACCGAGTAATTGTGTGAACAATTCACGAATGAGACGTGAATTCAAAGCGAATAAAATGTTTGAGGGCAGAACCGGCGAGACGTGCGGCGGAACAGCGGGGGTTACACACTTTTGCAACAAGTTCACAATTGTTGGAATTATTCATAATTTGAGTAAGCTAGTTTGATAAACTTAAAGCGGATGTGGGTATTCATCAGAACGTGCCGCGACACGTATCTCGGAAGGAAGGTACTATAAATATGTCGCGAAGACACCGCCCAGGGGGTTAGTTACATACACCGCACCCCCGGCGTCATTTGCATTTCCAAAGCACGAGTTTAAGTACAAGTACGCGCAAGGAACTCTTTCATTATTTAATACTCGAAAATTGCATGACTCCCTTTCTTTTATTTTGTCGTCTTTAGAATTATCTAGTGGGTAGATTCGGCGATTGTGCCATTGTTTTAATCCGACTGAGTGAGGGTGAAAATTATTCCAACCAGAACAGTCTAGGAGTTACGTGTAGTTTTGAAAATAACTTATATCGCAAAACTTAAAATGTAATACCGATGGAGTGAGCACGTGCAAGTGGAATATTACTGTTTAATCATGATCTGTATCAAACTCTTTTCGGTGGTACTGCACTTTGCAGTTGTAATTTGGCAAAGAACGTTTCATGCTTAGCGAATTATATCATGTAATTAAAATAATAAAATGTAATTTCATTAATGACGAATTAATTCATACTTCGGCTCGAAGGTAAAGGGCGTTATAGTTATTAATTAGATAATGTACTTGACGAAAACACGGAGAAAATGTTTCAATTAAAAGTAATCATTTATTTATATGCTTTAATTAATAATATTCTCGAATTCTGACGAACCGGTGCATTTAATTTTCGTATAGCGTGGCCTCCGAATTATTAATATGATTCGCGGATTAAATTTTATCAAGGCGAATGTGTAATGGGATCGCAGAAATTTGAGTTACTGCTTGTCTTACGTTTTATCTCTATTATTATAAATTCTCATTAACGTAAATTAGTATTAAAATTGAATTAAATTTACTTAAGAACAATTAGTTCCCGGTGTTTATTTATGAAACAAGATGCGAACAAAGAAGGATAAAAATCAATCCATCCTTGATTATACACCCTTGAACCAATCGAGAAAATGGATCTCCAATTTCGAGTTTATGAATTTTCTATTATCAAACAGGTTGATATCCCGCTCGTTCTTGCGGGGGATAAAGAGGAAGCCGCTCCGCTCGGTGGAAGTTTATAAACTGTGCATGGCACTTGATATAAAACGTCAGAATGACGATAAAAATGAGACAAGAGTTTGGAAAATTTTATCCGCTATCGATTCGTTCAATTAAATTATTTGCATCGACAAACGTACTCGTTTGTGCCCCCCGGCCACCCCCGCTCGCGCATCCAGTTCAGGGTAACAAACCGAGGCAATTAACAATCAATCACAGGTGTCTCTCGCGTCATTGAAATGACGTCAAACATTGTATTTGTGTGATTGTCCATTTATTCCTGTCTCTCGCTTGTCACCTGACAAATTGCACCACCCTACCATCTCCATTTACCCCTCCCCCTCTTCCGCCCCCTCTATTTCCACAAGCCCGTTACCGCACTCCACGCATTTTCCTGTCAATCACCAACGAATTGTTACCGGTGATATTAATTAGCGATGCTCCTCTGGGTATCGTTATCGGTAATTGCGATTGTCTCGCGAAAGAAAAATTGTGACTTCGCTGATGATACAGCCCATGAACACGCGATGAGCTAATGCCGTGAAATCCGTTCGAAGTTGTTAGTCGCGCTGATAGAGAGAGAGAGAGAGAGAGCAGAAAGAAAAATGGGATTATGGATGTACGTTTAATTATGTCCGGATAAAGCTGCCTAATTACGAAACCCCATTGATTGTTTGATATAATTGCACTGATGGCATTCAATTTGAATGTTGACGAGCGAATCCTGCCGGTTTTGCCATCGGCAAACTCAACTTTTCTATATGTTTCGTTAAAACGTTTTGCTATGAATTACACACGTTCCCCTATGAATTGCGTCGGTTGTTTATGATTGATATAAGCTCTATAATAATTTTGCTGAACTTGAACAAACCGTCGTGCAATTGGCACGCACCACGTTTGAAAATCCATTGGCAATTTCAAACCCGGGGATTCATATAGTTTTGGAACAAACCGAGTTGGTACAATTGATTAACATTATAAAATAAGATATGCCGTGGCTTTTTGTTACAAACGTAATTACAATTAATCACACTCGGTAGTCAGAGTTCAAGCACTCTGGGGGGATACGCTATATAGTACATGAACATATTAATAGAGCTATCAATCAGCACGTACAAGTGAATGACATCTCAATCAAACATCAACACACACTTGATTTACGCTCACATTTTCGCACTATGTTGTATCTGATTGCTGCTGATTAGATGATTCGTTTTGTTTCAATTATATTGAAGCTTTATGAGTACGACGTGTTCAATTCAAAAGCTTCTCAATCAATTTGACTACAAGTTATCGCCGTTGATAGACATCGTTTCATCAGAACCAATCAATGTTGTTTCTTTCATCTCTATTTTTTTTTTGCCAAGAATTTTTAATTTCAGCCATTTTCATGCCATTTTTGTTGTACCTCTCTCTCGTTCATCAAAGCATCCGCATTACAGAACTACGTACCTGTAACAAAAAATAATTCAAATTAAAGCTTTTTCGTACAACAAAAATTGTTCTATCTAAGAAGAGACTTCATAACATTTCCATTCGAAAATTAGCTAAGCGTAAAAAATGTCCGAACAAAGCCGCGGAGAGTTGAGCAGAAGTTAATTATAAAACCATTTAACTGAAATGTATGTGACCACGGGGTAAGAGCGTTGACTACGTTCATAGGAAACAATTTATTTCGCACGAATTTGACACTGCAGGCCACTTAAATGGCTGGTGATGTGAGGTCGTGTTGTTTCGCATGCAAATTCGTTATATTGTCATAGCGGCGACGAGTAAGAGAACGTTGAATGCAAAGAGACGCGCCACCTGACGTGGAAGAGTGGACCAGTGTAAACGGTCATATTCCTTGCCCGTCGTCGACTTAATTTCATTTCTCCCCTTTTAATTACTGCCAATTACCCTTTCGCACACGAATTATGTCATTTCGTCGTTGGTCCGCAGCCTCGTTGGCCATTTAATTTTCCATCCCCCACGTGACCTTTTGGTACACGCGTGAAGGAATTAGAATAATTTGCGAAAGTTCTTGTCCGTCGTACACACCGTTTCACAAAGTTGCATGCCATTTTTATCGTAACAGCCAAACACAATTTCACTTCAATTACAGCTGAATTCGGAGTTTTGTTGGTTTTCAAGCACCGAGCGAGAGAGCGAGTTTCATCCCTCGGTCATGTTCAAATTCAATTCATAATTTGGTTCTATTCATTTTTTGACTGTCAATCGAAAAAAAATGGAATTTCTCCAGTCGAAAGATGCTTCTGAATAAAATATGTACCAATTGGTTGCTGAAATTCAGGGGTGCCAATCTGACAATTAACTAACTTCACAAAATACATGTACGATGGTGGCGCTAGTGTCGCTTCAGAATTTAAAGTAAAAAAATGTGTTTTCACTTTTTTCAATGTATAGATTTTTTAGCATGGATAATTTTGAAATTTGACGTAACCGTGAAATTGTGAAGATATTAAAACTTTTGCACTTGTGCGAAGTTAGCTAATTGTCAGAGTGACCGATGTTGAAAATCAAGACAATTGGCGATCGTACGTTTTGCAAATTTCATAACGCGGCGATCTGCCAATGAGATGTATTTAATGCAACATCACAATATGCAACGTGGTGAAGTGCGACGACGCCCGCTCAATTTGCATTGAATCGTCTTGCTGAATTAATTTCCGCCTGGCAATGGAACAAAAAGGATCGAGGATAGTCGCCGTTTATTTTCATCTTCGCACCTATTCCTCTTGTTGCCGGGGTCTTATTTCCCTTTCGGTTCAAGGGGGGGGGGGGAATCTACTTTTATTCACTTACGCTTTTACTCCACTTACTTTAATCGCTCGCCTCCTCATTTCGGCGATTTCCATTTGTTTTTTCGCATCACCCCCTCGGCTCTAATTCATTAATTAATTCCGTTAGTTCTTTGCCCAAGAATCGCTGCCTTTCTTTAGCAACCTCGTCCCCAAATCCTTTCCTACGACACATTACTGAATCTTGCTCAGCCAAGGTACTCGTTAATTAAAGTAATTACTAAATAAATTGCAATCGCACTAATGGACCGAGCACGTCAAACTTGTGTAAGCCCGGGCAATCACTTTTCTTAACGAATAATAAAATCAAAAAATGTTTAGCCGTGTTAACTGCTAAATCAAAACGAGTACGTTTTCTTAATCCGTTTTTAAAAGTTCAAACAACCATCCAGATTTGCTTTCATTTAGAAACAAATGGGCGTACGTTCAGTTTGAGTTTAATCAAGTTGAAAACGCATCTCTATCAGAATTGAGCTAGCTGGAATTCCAAACTTTTATTTCTTTTACAAATTCTGGTAATTTTTTCCCCTTTTTTTTGATATAACGTAGAACTTTGATTATTTTGGGTTCTGCTGATTGTCGTGTTATAACGAAATTGTTGATAGTTCCTTTATTTCATGAAACCGAATCAGCGCGAACATTTCTATCACTTTTTCCATTTTGCAAATAAAAAGTTTCGTTAGTGCATGAATTCGTTAAAAAAATACAGATCCAAAAGTTATACGCGATTGAAGTATTGAAAGTTTATGGTATAATATGATAGGCAGAGGAATTTAAGCAACGTAATATAATGACTCACTTTGTTGTTATTTGGAAACTGTACTTGAATATAATTTCGTGATTTCGTAGATTTCATCGTGTTTATGATTATGCCGTGATCGTTTTTGCACAAGTTTATTTTAAACTGAGCTCACAAATGTTTCTGTTCAAGTAAGCCTGCGATCAAAGAACTTTCGATCAAAAGGTCGATGAAATACGCAAAACATCGGCAAATGATTTAAATGCTTGAAAATCTGCGACGCAAACGGACAAATGTGACAGACATAATTCTGCGGTGAGTACTACTTAGAGGGTATTTGCTGCTGTACACCTGTCGATTCTCATCGGGCGATATTGTTGTATTCGTATATTCTCTCGGCAAAGCTCCATAAATCTGAAGTTTGTCTGTAAGAAGATTATTTTGAGAAAGAGTCGGGTGAGTTTACCTGCAGCAATTCATTCATTCAAAATAACAACCTTTTTTTTTTAAATGTTTCCTTTTTTCCTTCCAAAAACCAGCTACCAATTCAAAATGTTTCGAAACTAATATTACTGGATGTCAAATGATTGAATTTATAATTTGATAATTGTGTACACACATGAATATATGGCAAAATATTCTAATTAATCATTTATAGACAAATAATTACAAACTGCACGGTAGCATTCTGTACACAGCGCAAACAGTTTCTAATTATTTTACGTCGGTTCTCGGTTGCCAGTCCATTGAAAAATGATTTAGAATTAAATTTATTGATCACGATATTAAATTATCTAGCTTGATTGATTTGAATAGGCACATAATTACGTTTAAACTAATTGAACCGACCATCACATAATGCGCACGAAATTTCACCAACCAAACCTATATATAACTCGGGACAAAAATTTACCCGGCTAATTGTGCACTATTTCACCAGGCTGAAACGTTAAATAAGACACTTGTAGTGAAAGAAAAAAATTGGACATCGATGAAATTGTGTGTCGAAATGATCGAAGAGGAAGGAGGGGGGGAGGGGAATCGAAACGGCGAACTCGAAGACAATGATTGCTCATTGGTGTGTGCGTAAGTTGGCCGATCGCGCGGCGAGTACGTGCTTCGACTTGGTGCAAAACGTTCGCTCGCGCGTCGCAGCAATTTGCGATCGGAAATCTGAATTCGTGCGAGAGACATTAAGACGAGGCGCTCGAGTTAATTGCAAATATAATTAGAAGTTCGAGTCATAAGCGGCTTGCCGTTGGGTAATCAGCATGTTCTCACGACCTCGATTGTCTATGAAGTGGATCGCAAGCGCGAAAGTAGCGAAACTCATTGCTAATTATCCGTGGAACACCGTTTAATTAGTCTCCCCCTTGGCCCCTCGTTTGTCTCGTGGAATGACGTAGAGCACCAGATAAGTACGCGTACACGTTTCTGCGATGCAAAATTAGGTTGGCGTAAATTGAATAGGCCAGTGCTCTCCCGCATCCAATTCAATTGCGCGGAGGCATGACCTTTTTGTTTCGAGTGCGCTTCAATCGAACTACTTCTGCTAATGGTCTACTTTGTATAAACATATGGAAAATTGTGATACCCGCCGGTTATTAACGTTCGTTGGTTCCTGGTGACAGGTTTCACAACCCTAACTCCCCCGGCACCTTCGCTTTCCATTCTTCCACATGAACCCGGTGCTTTTTCAGCACCAGGGTTCTTTATTTTCAGTTTCGAAGGGTTGTTTATTTAGCACCGTAGCCACAAGTGGTCGCGCTAATTTACTTCTTAATTGGAGGGTCCACGATTTCGAATGCCATCGAGCGTTCATAATTTACCAATTCAGATTTCATAATATTGTAAAACCGCCGTTCAAACCGAATGTTCTGCGGAACAATTATATATTCTTTAATTCAGAGGTTTTCCTCTAAAAATAACATTATGATAATAATGATAATAAAGAGAGAGATAGAGAGAGAGAGATAAAAAAAAACGATCAATGTATTGCATTCCAATATTAACTCGTTATTAATACACCATTTCGCAATAAAAGGGGTTACAAACTCATCTGAAAATCTCATTAAATTCTAATAAGATACACATACATGCACTGATAAAATAGCTCGTACGTATTGTTCTTTAATCGATCGAACAGAAATAATTAGATCCGCATACACAGAGCGTGCAATAATTGGTGTACTAGGAATGATGATCGAGTCTCGCAATTATGTATAATTCCATCGAATTTTATCCCCGCGTTATTATAACAGTCCCGATTGAAGAGTCGATTAATAAATAATCGCACGGTACTTCGTGGTATTCAATACAATAAGCTGCAAGTCCGAGTTTCTATTTGCGCACTCTTTCATTAGTCCTCCACAAGATGGGTCCGCGAGTTTCATAATAAGAAATCAAAAGCGGACGTTGTGCTGGCTCATTGAAACTGATTGAAAATCAAACTCATTTACGCAAAACATTCGGTTTTACGAACAAACAAACCGTTTGGTATCGTGAGGATGGAAAAATTATTTTGTACAACTTGCGATTTCGTTGAGAGGGAAGAAGAAACATTTGATAATGACTTGATTGCACGGATCATAATAACCGAACGATTTTGGCAGAGTCGGAATTGAGAATGGCGCGATGAAAAAAAGGAGCGATATGTTTGACCAGAATTGGCTTGTCGGAGGAAGGATTTGGACAAGGGGAATTGATTTCAGCACACGGGGTTTTGCGAAATGAAAGCAGGCTGAGCCGGGTGCCATTAACAACGATAAAAATAATCCAATCCGACGTTTGTTTGATCCAAGCCAGCAGCTATATTTTCCGGAATGTTGCATCGATTATTGCAGTACTTTTATGCTGGAGCGCCGATGCAATAATCGGGCGACTGTCAAAATTAATTGCCGCTTCTGCGAAAATTGTGTCCCCCGGTGTTGTCAAGGCCGTAACGTCCAAATTTATGTGGCGAGAGCGAACAAGAATCGCGGCGGGGGATTGTTTTATATCGATAGCCGAGATGTAAAGTTTGCGACTATGGAAAATTGCAAAAATTTTTGTCGGATAAAAAATATGCGCCCGTGTCGGACAATAGTTTTGTGTCAACAGCGTTTTCAAATGAAAGGCAAATAGTCGAGTATTGGACACGGGCGATCGAATTTTGAAAATCGTTCGACTGTCGGCGCACGATAAATAGTTAATTGGCCTTGGCAATCTGTCAATAACTGACCCATCAATCGCGCTCCCATTTCCACTGTATCTTTTCAAACTTGCCTCTCCTTTGTCTTCCCTCGAGCCCTCGGTTATTAATGTTTATGACCCCGTCCCGGCTATGGTGCAAAAGTTTTCTAATAGTTTGTACACAGCGATTCAACTGCGATTATACACTTTATACGTATGAAGAATGTAGCTCGCAAATATTGTCTCATTTGTGTATTCGATTATAACTTTTTCAATTTCTCGCAACGAACTTCTCGCGAGAAATGAAATAAATTTGAAACGGTTAAATACAAATTAATGAGACTTTACAACAAGAAGGATACACTTTTAATGAACTTGATTTATTCGCAGAAAATTCCAGTTTGATTTTATATGGCGCGTTATATGATTCGGAGTAATATCAATATGAGTATTTTGTATCATCGTCAACATCAACAATAGCAACATCGTCCAGTTGAAGGAACAGTCTATAAACTGAATAATTGATTAATTTTTCCAACCATTCATTATTTTCAACCTGTTGTTTCTGAATTTCGTTCCGCTTACGAATTTGATATAATTTTGAAATAAATTCAGCAGCTGTAACAAAAAAAGGAGACACATCTTTGTTAACGACATGATTAACTATTTTGCAGGCAGAGATCGTAAAACGAAATTCGTTTAATTTGATAAAAGCTCTTGGGGATCTTGGTGTACGGACTTGTGTAATGTGTTACGAAAATCCGCATGCAGAAACAACGCCTGAGAACAAGAATTTGTGCATAATTTGGATGCGAGAAATAAAAGTGTTGAGGCAGACGCCCAGCTAACATCGTCGAAATTCAAAGCTAAAGCTTAATCGAGGTTTTATTGGTGAAATAAAAGCAGTTGGCGCGAAGCTGCGTACACCTTGGCAAATAAATTCGACAGGACGAGTACGCAACATTTAACGGAACGTTTAACGCTCTCTTGTTGCACGCAGCATCCGGCATTTTCCCGTAAAAGGATGAAGTGGCGTATATTTATACCCCTTGCATGAAAGGGAGGGGGAAGGGGGGCTGCTTGGTTTATATTCTCAAACATTTTCCACTCATACACTCGGCATCGTGCAACATAATTTTTGCTCTTTTCCATGAACCATCCGCTCTCGAGTGCCATATTTACAGGCATATAATACTACTCGTTTTCGAGTTTTACGCTCTTGTTTCACGGCCGATGGATTTTCTGACAATTTACCGGAATAAACATTTCAAACTCGAGCCGGGGCTATTATTTTTATATCGCTGCTGATTCCTTCGAGTGGTAATTCTTTGTGATTTACATGTCGAAAACAACACAATTTGTGTCGCTTCGATAGGTATCCGTGATTTCGTTTTCATTGTCAAACGCTACGATTTATCTCCGTTTTTTAGCTGCTTTATAATGCTCAGACTGAGCGATTACGTTTTGTTTCTATTTTTTTTTTCATTTCATGCTCACCGTTTTGCAAAATTGTGATGTTATTTTTTTTGTACCTGGGGATATAAATGTTTATTTTTGATCGGGATATTGTATGTTTGGCATTGAGGTAATGGTAAAACAACGTTTGTAAATCTTAATAGCACAGGTGCAAATCAAGACTGACATTCCAGACAGGCAACGGCGTTCGGAATTGAAGGATGCACTCGAATGACTTATACCTATTCATAATGGCAGTATCGTCCCGGTCACGTAGCGCATTTTGACGTTATTTCAAGATCGCTATTCGAAACGATCGCAAAAAAGTTAACTTGATTACAGCTGAGGTACGGCCTGTCTGGCGTTGGCTAAATTTTCGTGAAATTCCACTCGACCAGCGGCAAAAGATACAAGGGACGCGAAAACGAGATTATTATTTTCCTCGTGAAAAAGCTTACACGCAGACTTAGAATGCAGACACGTGTACGATCGTCAAGTTGACAGCAAAAATGTTCGACGTATGAATTTGCGCCGGGTTTTGACATGACGAGCGGCTCGACGGATTATGAATTAGTAATCTATTCTGAGTATAATTCGCAGCAATCATCCTTCCTTGCCGTTTGTTAAAAATTTATTACACCGGAATTCTAAATTGAATTCCGCTTTTAAAATTAAATCGCAATTTTACCATTACTCAAGTCAATTAATTTGGATTTCGAAACGATAGAAATATAATTTGTTCGTTGGTCAAGAAACAAGGAACGTTGCGAGAGAGGCTCTATTATAAATTAAATGTCATGGATTTTGTGGCATTTGCTATGCCTTATTACAGCCATTGTTTTCGTATCAAAAATTAGTTCCTCTTATATGCCAAGCACTGGCAAATTGTTTCTCCGAGCGATACCTCATTTACAAATGATATTATGAATACCACATTATGTACATAGCATCGATCACCGCGCTAGATGTCCGAGCATAATTTAGCATTAGCATACTAAGTATTTCGTTCAAGTTCCACTTGGCGGCTCCGCTCTTCTTCGTGAACTCGACACCGAAAAGCCCAAGGCGTCGCGCCTTGGTCGGTCCGCTGCGCTCTGTACTTACCGCGAAATGAATCAAGTCTCTGTTTCTAAAGACGGCAGGTGCTTATTACTCACTTGCGTTTCCCGCGGCCCCACCACCCCTGCCCTCGCAATCGTGCCTTTCTTCCTTCCATATATCCTCGTGTACTGAAACCTCCCTCGGCCTCGGGTCATACTGCGCTCTGTCTGCTTGCTCTGTAGTTCACAAAACAACCCAGTCGATAATTTGCAAGAAAACTTATGCCTCGGATCATCTGTGAAACAACGAATTTGATTGACAATCAGCTATTAACAAATAATAACTCTTCATGAAAAAAATAAAAATAAATAATAAATCTCAAAATACCACTTCAAGGTTACAAAATTTAATACCACTGATACAATACTGTCAGTGCATTGTGAAATAAAACTCAATCCAAAGAAAAACATTAAAACTGTGCAGTGATTATTATTCAACACTTTGTCATTTTTGAATAAAGAATGAAATTTGCATTTTCATTTTGAGATTTTGATATTTCAATTTTATGATATTTTGTGTAATAAAGTTATTGAATAAAATGCGTGTATGTTTGTGAAATGAAAATATCAGTATCAAAATGTTGAAGTACTTATTTAATCTGGTATAATTCAAGGATGTAAAAAGAATTTACCTGGTTATTACCGGAAGCCATATGATAGGATGATTTATGATAGAAACAAGCATGGACGTTGTGAATTGTTAGTCTATTAGAAAATATAAAATTGACGGGCCAGAAAGAAATATCTATTTATTCGTACGTCCCAGGCGAAGGTGCCCTGAGCGACGATCTTGATCTTTTGACTCATCTGTACACGCACCGCCCTCCCCTTGAGTAATAATCGCATAACGTTCGCTTCTTGCTTTTCATGGATCAGATTAAAAATCCAGTGTTCGTCTGCAGAAATAAGATCCTAGTCCCCGCGGCGGGATCAGATACATTTTATGGATCACATGCACAGGGCCACTTTCAGCGAGTCGCAACAGCATCTAGACAGTCAAGTGTATAATGTACATCCTTGCGTTCGAGGATCTTCCGGTGCTACACTCATCGAGGAGCTTCTTTCCGTTATCGCACGCGCTCCAATCACGTCGATTAAAAGCGTCAGGTTACTTTAACCCGAACTGATGAACATTTTTCACTCGACTTCGTTTAATCAGCCGTGAAAAAAAAAACGGTTGACTGCCGAGTGCCACTCAGACATTTTATCTGCTTTTCAACAAAGAATCATGAACCCATTGTAACAGATCACCTGGTATGTTATTTTACAAAGCCAACGTTTCTACTTTTTTTGTCCTTTTTTTGTTTTCGTTCTTCTTTTTTTTTCATTTTTTTTGCCAGACATTTAAATACAATTCGAAAGGTCTTAGAGTTAATCTTTTTCCTAGACCTTTTCCACTGGCAATTAAAATTATTTATCATCAGGATTCTGTGTCGTTTTGTTATCCGCGGACTCGTGAATTTAATTAGGATTTTCCAGGTGGTCGAGAAACCTTTTTTGTCGTTTCAAACGCGCGTCCTTGGTACTTATAACCGCGGGGATTTTTCGGATTCTCCTCAACGGGAATTAAGCTTTTCTAAAACTGCGAGGGCGGTTGCGTTAACTAAGCCGCCGCCGAGTCTCGGCGCTTTTCTTCTCTTGCAAAGAACAATGGGCAGATTTGAACAGGAGCTATTACACATACGTCGCCGGCGACCCAACTGCTGCCCAGCTTTTCCCTCTGAATAAAATGAAATAAAACATTATTATACGAGAGGTTTCCGCTGGAAGACTCGAATGTTCTGCTTTTGATTCGGCCGCGCAGATTTTCCGCGTGCGACTGAAAAGATGCCCCCGACCGCAAGAGCCCGTTTTACATATGTTAATAAGCGCCGCGCTGGATAAACACGAGGAAAAGTGCGCGGCGCTAAGTTGAATGCGATTTTTGTGAGCGCCGCCAACGAATTGTTCGGCGACGGTTTTGCCGGACTTACTTAGCTGGATATAATGGCCGGTTACGTACATACACGCTGAATGCAGACGTAATTCCGCGATGAAATCGGCCGACGAAAATTCAAACGAATTGGCGCTCTCTGATGCCTGTTTCGCCGACAGTTTCTGCGGTGTAATTAACGGTCATCTGAAAAGATAATGAAGTCACTTACTTTTGTTCCTCTGCCAACTGTTCAGAACGCGACCTCGACCGAGCATCTCTGCTCGGTAATATTTAGCCCTACCATAAACATCCACTGGACCGTCAAATATGGCTTTTTTACATTACAAGTGAAAAAGTTGAAAAACAATATATGGATGACGGGATGGGAGAGGTTTGACATTTTTGGCCACAGTGAAAGAAACGTGTGGCCTGCCAGAAACAATAATATCCGACGTGCGTGCTCTGAGGAAATGCCATATTTAATACTTTGTTCGGCGTTGAAAACTCCGCTAAACAGAAACCGGAAACGATTTGTGCAGAAGCTAAATTAAGGTAATGGCACGAGCCTTGGCCGATCTCGTCGTTTTTGCGTCTCTTAAATGCAAAACCTGAACACGCGCGTACCGAGCGAGCCCCTCCATGCATATACCCTCATTCACCTTTAACAACGAACCGCATTGTCCTGTCCTCGTTTTTTTCTTCCTTACATCGCGAACGCAACTTCGCTGGCTTTTGTTCAACCGGAAACGCAGCGAGGGGACACGCTCATTGGCTCGTGTACCGAAAGCCAAGTTATAACGTCGACCGTTCTCCGCGGGACCGAATAGCGACAGAGCAAAAACAAATAATCCCTAAGCACCGGAATAGAGCCCGGCAAGGATGCCGAACAACCGAGGCAAATCATCCAACCAAATGTTCTCTGTGCTTATTTTTTTTCTACGTCGAAAAGCAGACGAAATTTTGGAGAGCTGCGTTTGAATGACGAACAAATCTGGATTTCGCAGGACGAGAATCGCGCTAGTTGGACAATTAAAAAACGACAGGCGCACCGTAAACGTTTCGGATTAACGTGCTTCTGGGTATCATGAAAATATGTAAATAGCTATTGAAAGCTGCTAAATTAAAGAGTGTATCAAGGGAATTATTTTGTATCAAATTGGGTATTTGCAAATTTCTTATAGAACTGAAACTGAACGTTTCCTGACAAATCGAGATTCGGATCGCCGGTGTTTTTTTTCTTTCTGTTTTTTTTCCGTTCGTTAAAAGCGAGATAAAGGATGCAAATTTTGACCGACGTTAGAATATGTGAAAATTTATTTAAAGCATTTCGAAATCCGCTCCGCCGACCCCGAGGTATGGCTCCAAATGGGAGGGACTTAATGATAGTGTTCGAACGAACTGATATCTCGATCTGCGTTAACATAATAATAGATCTTGGCTTCACAGCGCCGGGTCATTACATTGCATTACCATAAATCACGCACCAGATACTTTTTTGCATACGGCATGTTTGCAAACAAACAATGTGTTCCCAATTCGTTCAGTTTTTAACAATTTTTTTATTTATTCACATTCTTAAATGTTTGTATTACGCATATCTCAATCAAATAAATTTTTCAGGTGGACATATAATATTTGTTCGAATATATTGAAAAAAAAGGTAACAAAAGGGATTCGCGCCAGGGAGTAAATAAATCTGTAAAAAAGGAGAAAAAAATGTAAAATATGAGAGATGATGCAACATGATGGTTCTATGAAAATGTTTCAAATCAGCATCATTAGTGTTTGAGTACTTCAATGACCTCGTGCATTCATCAGAGAAGATTATACGGGATCAATTTATCGAGCATGGATTATTTGTTTGAACCTGGCTAATGTCGAATGTTACGTACAAAATAAAGCGGATACAGATTATTAGAAATGGGTACATTTTAGTGGGAACATACGTTCTTCACCTCGGAAGTTATCGTAATCCAGTCAAGTAGACTTCAGGCTGGACTTTGGGTCATTAAAATAATACGGTTCGCGAAATTCGCGATAACGAGGATTTTGAGAGTAGTCAGTTAAAAAGGGAGATAATTATCTGGGCAATTGTTGTTTCAGGTTATTTTTATGTAAATCTCGAGCGGAACGCGTTTTACCACAAACGCTACTCAAAATGTTTGCACAAGCTAATTATATCGGTGTCGACGAAAATTCGCCCTGTTAATCTAAAGCATTTTGTTCAAAATTTATACCAATGAATTGAAATAAAAATCTGGAACGAAAAAAGAATTGTTATTTTTTTTGCTCTCTCTACCTTGATTGGAGCTGTTCTGAAATGTCTTTTGAGCGACAGTTGTTGACCATCAGTGTCACATAAAAAATTGCTTCCATAATTAATTCTTGCCATGCCGATTACTTTTATCGGGCCTCGTGATAACAGTTTTATAGTGGTGCTTAATCGTTTTTAATCAGCCGCGCCGTCAATTTACTTGTTATCTGAGTTGTACTTGACGGTAAGAGCGTCACATCGGTCATCAAGTGAGGTCAATTCTTGTCGCGTGCAAGCGTTGTCAGATCCATCATGCAAGATTAGTATTCGTCGTATTCTGACGTGTGTTGTGTTCTCGGTGCAAATCGAAACGATTGTTTTGAAGCACAGTCGTCGCGTGCTCGATAAAGGCTGTGCGTTTCATGTTTACCACTAGATCATTACTTGGTAAATACAGCTCGTCTCCTCGTCCCAGTGAAATTTATTTCATTGATTCCATGAATGAAAAACTTGATTAGTCTCATATATGTCACGGTAGGTCGAAATGACAATAGCTCGTTGAATAAAATATTACACTCTCTGATCGATGGTCCTGCAATCAATGATAAAATTACTGTACATTGTACTTCCACAAAAGTCACATCAGAATGAAAAATAAAACACCTCGCGTAAAGAATTTCGTAAATTCACGCCCAATTCATATCATTAATGTATAATTTTGTGTCAAAAAAAGCAGCGTTGAATTCATTGGAAAAGACTTTGATTTTTTTTTCATTCCACGTTTAAGATTTCTGAACGGTTTTTTTAACCTGAATTTTTCGAAGTTTGCGTGGAATACAAAAGCCGTTGAGACGAATCGTTGCATAAGTGGCGTGATTCATAAAATGGTCGATTAAATATTCATTAGATGACGAACATTATTTTCGTTTATGCAGACTATGGTTGCACGTGATAAGATTCATTGCAAGGGTGTGAAACTCTCACGTATTCATTAATGGATGATTTTTTTTCTCCCAGCCTGAAAGATAAGATAACAAATGGTAAACTGCAAGATGATTTGAATACAAATAATTTGTCTGCAATTTTCTGGTGACTTATTTTTAGATCGAGACTTCGGGTGTTTTGCAAAATTTAAAAAATTCGTCGTTTATTTGTAACAAAATTTATTCGACGTTTCTTTCGTGTAGTTCTTCATCCCAATGTGATCGTGGCAAAGTGAGCTGAAGATGTGATGTAAAAGAAAAAAATGGGTGGGGGGAGAGAAAGGCAAATTATTACAGTGACGTCACACAGGTGTATTAACAGGTGAGGGGAAGAGACGAGCTGGTGCGAAAAGTCTCCAATCGCGAGTGGCTTTTCAGCTGGTTGCAATTTGCTCCTCCTCGTGTGAGCTTACATAGGCGTGGCGATTTTCTGCGCGTGCGTTTCTTGTCCGCTTGAAATCTATGTTTTAATTCTTCTGATTACATTCTCATTTAATAAAACCTCACATCATCAATTGAAAGAACGTTGATCGCTGAAACAGTGCCAAACATTCGAAACGTCGATGCATTGGCTGGAGCACCAGGCGAAAGCATGAATTAAGATATCTATCTGATGCTTGGAGTGTATCGAATTGTTGATAATAGCTCGAAAGATTTATTGCCACTGTCGTCTGAAATGAAAATATGAAATTATGCACCAATAACTAAGTACCAATAATAAGTTGTGTGTGGTTGTAAATTACGATAATTCAATTTAATCGGATAAGAGTACAATTTTCAAGAGTTGATATGTTTATTTTGTTATCTGAAGTTTGTTTTGATATGAACATACATTCATATGATCCATCTGTAATTTATTTGAAAATTAGAAAAATCAAAATATAATGCAATCAATCATTTTTGATATCTTTTAGAATAGAAGACTGTAAAAAATAGTGAATAAAAAAACTTACTTTATTTAAAAAATTTTAGTTAGTTAAAATTGATGAAGATAAAAATAAGTGACCTCCTAATATAACTGAAGTCGGAAACGTCAAAATTCCAAACTTTTGTTTTGGTTATTCTTGTAATTCTGAAAGTACATGACACATCTGAAGTAATTCCTTTAGGCATCATTTTTCTACTCCTTTTAGTGAAAATTTAAACATTTGATTCTTTGAATATTTGATACTAAGTTAAATTTCAAGATAATTCAATGTGAATCCGTAAATTTCTTTACTTTGACGTATATTGGTCAGAGTACAGGACCGCGAATGTAAACAGTATGAATGTCGCTCTGAAAAAGCGCTTTACCAGGTTACTATACTTGTATGATGTTGTTTATGTAATACATTTTAGCTTTATTTTATTTATGCTGTAAAGTATTCAGAATTTCGTTAGCCATGGTTACTTTGGTTGATAATAATTTTAGCGTCGTAAAGAAAATAATTGAATTATTACCTTGCATATCGATGGTTCCGAGAAGCATAGATGATGGTAAACTGTGTTGTAGTATTTCATTTCAAAATTTGTGTCACAGGGGTACAAATTTATAAATAGACAATTTTTTTCATCTGTACATTGAAATGAATTTTTTTTTTATTTTCATTTCAATTTTCCGTTCCATTTCTTCCAATTTTAAATTATGAAAAAAAAAAATTCCTTAGGGACCAAATATTTTATTTATTTGTTGATTTTCGATAAAAATTTTTCGTTCTTCAGAATATTGTATTTTTTTAGCTTTTGAATAATTGGTTTTTTTTTAATGGTGTTTGAAAATTAATTTGCAAATATCTATCTAAAGTATTGCATTTCAGATTTTCAGACTAAAAAACATTGATATTTTTATTTAGAATACGATGTTTAGTTTTATTCACAATCAGGATTTTGTTTTTTTTTTTTTTTTTTTACTCCATCCAAAAACNTTTTTCAAAAGAGAAACATCCCTAGTAAAAAAGATCATATATTGATAATATATTTACAATG
>JAAMPD010001156.1:0-28838 GCA_025266255.1 Trissolcus basalis | reverse complement strand
GGCAGTCCAGTCACAAGTTTACTAGGATTCGTGGTAAAATTTAGTGGGTTATTTCTTTGCGTGCGGTTGCAAAAAAATCAATTTGCCAATCAACCATTCTTATTTTATTTTTCAAGTGGCGATGAACACACTTTTGGATTATCTCCTTTACCATAATAGCTGAATCTAATTTCAGTCATAACGGCTCCATCTACTCAACAGTTTTGGCATTCCAGCAGTTGTTACATTGTGTTACGGTACGAAATAATTTCGCATTTCCACCACTAAATATTTTCGTTGCTCGTTCTATCACTGTTTTCAACTTTCATTATTTAACTGATATTGAGAAATTTAAAGTTATTTCTAATTTTCATGAAATTCAATCTCAATTAAACCTTGAAGATATATTTTCTGATCTACTTAACCTATAAATTTCATTTCAAGTACGTACAATTTGTTCATTTTAATCATGAACACGGTACACAAAATTCATTAAATTTGTTCCATTTAATAAAAAATGTTATAGAAATCAATTTGAATAAACTTCAACAACATTATTATCATACAACATTTCGGCAGAAGTGACTAAATTTTTTTCAGTGAACACAATCCTTTAAGTAAGTGGTCGAATAATTTTCTTTTTTTTACAGAAGAAGAGTTAAGACCCAAAATAATCTCAAATTCATAGTGAGTTTTATGGGAATAAAGTTTCCTCTGGATAATGACTGCAGCTAAGAATGCGGCAGGCGATGGACGTAAAGAGGTGGAGGTAGGTAGGCGGATGATGCGTGTCAGATAAAGCATCCTTAGGCTTAGTCTTTGCTACCGTGCGGCGCAAGACCACCCTTAAGAAGACGACCAATGTATCCTCCTAGGATTTCAACTGCGCCGAGATACATTTCGTGGGTGCTAGCCGGAATTATCGTAACACAATGGGCAGCACCACCTACGCCCTCGTTTCGATGCGCACAAGGATTCCTCAAGGGTCTAGCACACAGCGTCCACATTGTTGTCCTTGTTTAGTTCTTATGTTCGTGCAACGTAACAATGCGTTTCGTATCACGCTGGATCAAGCGCGAATACGTTATTCTCATAACTCATAACTCCGCCGAGAGGGCCTCCACCCTAAATCTTCGCGAAACGTACTCTGCCAGTGACGTTCCACCCGCTGCCAGCGGACCATCGTTACATTATGCAGTAGCTCAAGAGATACAGATAGAGGAAGAACACAAGGCGTAGAATAGAGACAAGTCGGACGAGTGAGATGGCTGGCTGGATAAATCCTTTTTTCGCCGAAATGGACAATACCGTGCAAGCAAAAGGGATCCGCGTATGCCAACTGACTCCAGAGATGAACGCCCGCAGGACGATGAGAAAGACCTGCTGAAACAAACGAGCGTTTAACATTCGATATTTTCTGCCTACCGAATTACACATTGTGTGTTTAGTCAATGCCGAAATTGAGCCGGACGTTTGAATATTAGTCTGAATTATCTTCCATCTGTCGTGACCTCGCCTTGGTTCTCCAAGAGGATTATTGTGTTAGAATATATAAGATATATATGAATAAGTATATATAAATTAAATCTTGATTTAATCATCAACGTTCCTGGCATAATCGTCCTATTTGATAATGCGTTTCGTATCTACATTGATTAATACTAATCTGCTTGCCAGTTACATCCCTAAAATTATATCTTCCTCCTTGCTTTAGCACGTAAATAAACACGTTCCTTGCGATTTAGACACTTAACAGTGCTGGTCTTGCCAACGCTTGATAGTTATCTGTTTTATCATTCTTCTCTCTTATTCTCGGCATTTTTCGCACTCCCTCTCGCTCCTTGCCTCTGAACTCTGCAATGCACAATTTCGTATAAAGCGTGCTCATATCTCAGGATTAATACCAGCCAGAGTGCAAAGGAAGACAGCAACATTAAGAGAAAGTAGTCGTTGCTTATTCTCGGTGTGCAACGATTAGGAATATAAATCACGCTATTATGATATACAGACAAGTAAGGTATTAATAGTTATCCTGCAAACACTTGTGATTCCTTACATTTCCATTGAAAAATTTTTTCAGCACAATGAAGGGTTCTTTTATTTTCCAAAAAAGACCGTAGAACAAAAAATATTCAATGAAAAAACGGTGAAGTAGAATTTGCATTTTGAGATCAATGATTACGCAGTGACATGCGTGCACGATGTACAAAAATGTGATTATCTTTGACAATTTCATGGTTGGCGTCCACTTGGAATCCTACGTATGAATGTGCGCGTATCTCCCGCACAATTGCGAATCGCCGAGTTCAAAGTCCGATACAGGTTTTTGTTCCAGTTTTAACTGCAGTAATTAAGCGCACAAAACTCGGCTCTAAAATTCTTCGCTGCAAAATAAAGATAGCAAAATGTATTATCTGGCGCGTATCTCAAAACAAGTCCGCACTCGTCAACCAGTTCGCACGTAGCAATCTGTTGAAGTGCTATCAGAAAATAAGCACTCGAAGCGTAACACGCGCACGATCGAGTATTTCACGCTGGTACACGGGTCAGCACGCAACGGAGACACTCCCAGATGCCGCGGGGCGAGTTTAATTAACTCGTGGCGACTGTTTTTCTGTCAATATTTTTGTCGAGCGAGCCGCCTCCTGGTCCGCGTCTCGCATGGTACGCGATTCGCAACAAGAAGATTCGATCGATGCCCCGAAGAGGTCGAGACCCCAGACAAAGTCCTCCGCGGACTTGGGCTATCAGTCTCTCTGGCAAAGGCGAAGTCACGACCGCCAAGTCACGAAACTCGCTTATGGCTCGCGAACACTCGGATACGCAAAACCCAACCTACACGCTCGCCGCCGGTGCTATTGGACAATGATAATATATAACGTTGCGATTAGGATGAATTATGAATATATTGTCGAAGCGCTTGTACAGCTTGTTCTGTCGATATGCACAATCGTGTAAAGGTCACTGCTGTGTATAAATCGTTGCGGTTCGGGGATGCTTGTTCCTTATTTGCTTTAATTTCCAGTTTTCTTTTTTTCATTTACATGATTGACTACAAAAATTTTACGTTTCAAAGTATATGTAGTCTTCTAAATGAAAATATGATTGTCCAAAAACACAAATAAAATTCTAAATTTAGGCTACTATCTAAAATATACATTGCCACTTGTGACGGAGAAAGAAATTAAAGAAGTTGGGAAAAAAAATCAATTGAAAAAATTTTGTCAGTTTGTAACCACAATGTAATACAAAATTATGTAAGTCTATTTTAATAATGAAAATTTTTTAGTTGAAATAAAGGAAAACACTGTATAGATCTAAATTTAAAGTCGATTCTGAAGAAGCTCCTTGGGCAAAAGCTTACGTATATCAAATACCTATGCAGTATTTGAGTTACAAGGAAGGGTCACAATGCTGAGAGCGCGGTGTACTGGCGAATACAAGATTAAGGTCCTCGGGCTCTTGGGCCATCCTCGAACGGTATACCGTGGTAAATACACATTGTGAAACACGCGTCACTTTGAATAATAAATCAATTTCGAAGGGACAAAGACGAGCCATGATTATGCATGGCCATCGCGAGCGTGGTGGTTCTAACGTAGATCGTCGCGCACACACGCTCACACAAATTCAACCACTTACTTGTTCGCCGGAACCAAGTATACGGTCTTTGATGTATTGAGTTAGACCGTGTCGGTTTGCTAAGTACCACTCCACCCTCGCGCAACCTGACCCACGAACTTCCATATCCAGCGCAAACATACCGATTTGCAGCCTCGCTTCGGTATCTACGTATACCACGCGGGTCATGAAACTAGTTTGTATATTGATTAAATGTATGCACGAAAGAATTTGCTCTATGACTCCGCGTGTATATATTGTGATAACTGAAATGACAATTCTGATTAAATGAGGTTCAGCGAATTCCAGTCCTGACATTTGATTTGCTTGAGAAGGGAAGAATGTTTTGGTTGCTGATTTATTCAACTCAAAACAAAACGTTGCCAAAATTGTAAAAAAAAATCATACTTCATTGGTAATCGATTCAAGAATTCTTCAAATATACTTGTAAACGAAAATTAAATTTTCAATTTTAATGAGAAAAAACAAAGCAATCACCGAATGAAGTTTTTCATTTGATTTTAGTACAATTTAATAAAAAATGTATGTCTTATAGAAAATTCATATTTTTTTTATTTGTCCGATAATTAAAAAAAAGTTTATTTTCATATTTAATTGATATTTCTCAATTTAAATTAAAATTTAAATAATTTAAATTAAAATTTTTTTATTGCATTCGCTAAAAAAACTATTTAAGTATATATTCATAATTGAGTTAATCAAATATCAGATTGTTAGTTTAAGTGTAACAATCGAGCTCTAAAATAAATGAAATCTATATGATTCAAACATACTATTCAAGTATATTATATGCTTATCAGGAGCATATTTTTTCAATGCGTAAATACAAAGTTTGTTTACTTTTACATTTGTAGTCAAAACAAACAAAAATATTTTTTTTTTATATTTATAAAATGAATGGATTTTTTTCATTCCACATAGTTTTTATATCATGATAATCAAAATTTCCATTATATTGGTTAATTGTATTATTACAAAAATGATATTAAAAATGTTGATGAACGTAAAATAAATTTTTCATCTAACTTCCATGCGAATACAAAGTACAATTAAAAGTGTTTTTATTCCTTAATTGAATAACGTGAATGCCAAATTGACAATAAAATAAATATATGCATCAGATCTAATCATTATCATCTAACTGAATGAAGTACCATTCGATCCTAATAAAACAAGAGAATGAATACAAAAAACGGTCCGAATGAGAATTATGAAAAAAGGGACGATCAACCGTCGAGCGCGACCCCTCTCATCAATAAAATGCACATATCCCTTGCACTGTTTGGAATCGGAATATGTAGTAATTGGGAATGTTCAGAGGTGAAATGCCAATTGCATCGTACGAGACGACAAATTTCGCGGACAATGGTTGCAACTGCTCATGGTGCTTTACAACTTTAAACCTGAGCGACAATTTTGAGAGGGGGTCCGGCTCGCACGCTCGATGATTGACGTGGCGCGACTTTTCAATTATCGATTGGGAGTACGCCAACGCGCTGCAATTTTTATGCAGCGTCGAAATTAACATCGTCAAACGTCTGCCGTGGCTTTTTTCGCGTTGGACAACGACCTGGCAACGTCTCTGCGTCGATATATTCGACATTAAATTTGCATGGCGCGTATACACACCGCGGTGCGATTTTCGGATTCGTCGTTCTGCGCTCAGATTTGCGAGGGTTCGGGCAAAACAATCACGCAGGACTCATGCATGTTAATGCGTTGTCGAGGCAAAAGAGAGGGGTCGGATCGAATGCCCAATATCAACGGTCCGCCCTCAAATAAAGCTGCTCTCGTCGCGAGTGAGTGATAGAGAGAGGCCTCGCCTTTAACACCACACAGAGGCTGACTTTGAGAAACCAATATCGCAATAATTGCAGTTCGCACGAGAGCTGCTCGCGTTCCACGATGACTGGCGCCGTTTCGCTGGGGGCGGATTATTTTATGAGAGAGCGAGAGAGAGGAGCCCACGAGATTTTAGTCGAGCATAGGATACTCTGATAATGAAATGCGGAAAAACGCGCGCTCCTCAAACCATCATCAGCAAGCTTTGTCTCGCTCCGATCTGATAAGGAAGAATATCGATGAGTTTTGTACAAAACGCGAGATCAATTAAACCAACGGTGCCTATTGCTGTCTGCTCGTTCGTTCGTGTTTTACGGGATATCGTTTAATATGCTACTTTTTTTATAAAATTGCACTCCTATTTCGTTCGGTTGGCGAAAGCAAAACAATCAAATATATGCAGCTTTATTATTCTTCCAAATTGATCAGTCGAGGTTTTTATATGGGATCTTTTCGAGTAAAATCAATCGCAAATCTTGTTTTCTCAGCTCGAAACATTTTATAAACAACCAATTTTCACAACTGCTTTTTTTCTTGATAGAAAATGATATATACTTATCATAGATGTCTATACGCGAAGATTGAACCCTTGTATTATATAATATAGCACATCTCATGAATACTAAGCAGTTTATAAAAATGTTGATTTAGCACTTCTTGGGCGAAGTTATCTGCTGAACCATATCTTCCAATATTTTTACCGTGTACATCAAATCTCAATTTATTCGCATCATACACGACGTTTTATATACGGTAACATCGAAAAAAACCACAATCAACATAAATTTTTGGTTCCGTGAAAATAATAAAACTTAATTGTTTTTGCAACGGCATAGTCAATTTCTTTTGAATCGTGAGAGGTGTACACAATAAAATGAGGAGGTAATTAAATTCGCATGTCGCCTGGCGCAGTGTAAAACACCATTTCCGATAGCAAATCGTCATTAGCATAGTCGAAACAGGCGTTGAATTGAAAATGGCATCGGAACTGTGTGGTAATTAACGAAAGCTAAACAGCAGGAATGTCGCGTTTGACTCAATACACTTGAGTGTCGGTGAAATCAGATAAGACGCCATGTTCGAGCACTTTCGTGTCATCCCGGGCGGCCAATCAGCGGCGGGGCGGGAAGCCCGTTAAACAAAAGGGGGAAGAGTGAGTTTTAAACTCGACCGGGATGCTGATCCGCTGTAATTAGCGTTGGTGATCACTGGTGTGGCTAACCCGTTCGTAAGGATGCCCTCCGAATCAGAAACAAAGGCGGTGCCCCTTCTTTCGTTGCCGACTAAGGCCTCCCACGACCGATTATCGGTCGACTATCGATACGACCACAGAATTTAATCTCCTTAATCGGTAATTAACCTTTTCCTATACCCTCCAAGCTTTTTGTTATATCTGCCTTTCAATATCTCTAAAGATTTTCTTACTATCAGAGACTTAATTTAAAAAAAATATATTTTAATGATATTATTTTTGAAACTCTCAATTTTATATCATTTCAGTTTCAGAGTAAAACCTAGGGGACCTGACAAATATTGACCGTAGAACTGGAGGAAAAAAATAATATTGAGACATCGTGTAAGTGTCAGCCTGTGAGAAAGACGGTCGCCAATAAAGAACGTGTGCATCAGAGCCCAAAAACAAGACTGTTTCGATTTGTCGAGGCACCCCGGACCGCCGCTATTTAATTTCAGACAACTCGAACGAACCACCCCACGGTATCCTTGCTTTCATTGTGATCGCATGATCAGCAGAGATTGTCAGAGTGAAATCTCTGGCGTGAAAGGGCGCTTATAGAAATCTGCCCAGACTGTGTCTTCTGATACAGATGTCGTACAAAGCGGATGTCGCCTGTGCTAGGAAAATCCGAGCGCTAAGTAGCGGTGCCCCAAAATCGTCGGAACAATGCAGGGCCCGGGTGTATTTTGACTTTTTGACAGATGGTCGTTCCATACATACGTGTATCATTCATGTCGAACGTCGTCTTACACGAAACGGAAGCTGGGCTCGATCCTGCTGAGCCAAGCTATTTTCGCATCGCCTTGTAATTTCCACGTTGGTAATAATTGCTTGTGAAATATGCCTGGCGTTTGTTGTGATCAGTTGGCACAAAAGCTCCACAGGAGAGGCGAAGAATTGTCGAGCAAGAAGAATGACTAGTTCCTTCGACGATGATGACTTTATGCCAAAAAATTCGATGTGTCACCTCCTAAAAGACAAACAATAGATTCGTTAAGTTCATTCTACAACAAACTATCAATATCTTTATAGATACATGTAAATTTGATATTTAATTCTAATCCTCGTTTTATTAATTTTTCAGTGAGCCTGATAAGGAGTATCACAAGTTCTGCAAAGATGTCATGAATGGAAGATGGATCTGAATTAGTCTGAATGGCAAATAAAAATAAATTCGATCGACCACAGGGACTGGATAATTTACGAGCGGTCTCATAACAATTTCGCTCACAGAAAATGGGTCTTTTTGGGAACATCAAAATTGGCTTCAACATTTTCATTTGCGGATGGAGAAATCATAAAGCTGAATAGGATCCAGAATGGGTCCAGCGAGTGGGAAAAATGAATTGTCAAGCGAGCCACAAACCGGACCACCTGCTTGTTAAGATGACGTCTTCACCAGTTAGTCATGAGATGGTATACAAAATTGTTGGCATCGTGCTGTTGATGCACACCGGAAAGCAAAATTTCAGTCAGGACGGTTGACATTTTTATGAGACCAATTTTTTTTTTTCATCCAGCTTATTTGAAAACGTCAAAAAGCTCTGGAAGGGAAAAAACAATCGGCAACACTAAGAGAAATATGATACAGTGTCAATCTTCGACGAGATGATGTCCGGGAGAGTAGATGTCGCGCGTGAGTCACTTAGTGACGCGCAAATCACACAGAGCTTTGCGATGTTTGTGCATGAGATTCGTAGCTGTTGTGATTGACAGGTGGCAATATGGTAGAAGGCTCCCTTTTGCTCTTTGCCGGCCGCGTTACGCAAGCTGTTGCACCCGCATCTGCGCATTCATGCAAAGTCAAACCGTCCATCCGTCTGTCCGTCGATTCATTCGCTCGTCCTTCTGTGCGTTCCATCTCCGATAATCGCTTGCATTCAGCGTCAAGCATCGCGGATATAAATTTTTTTTGCATACGCCAGCGGATTTGTCTCGGCAATGATAAATATAATTTCAGTATATGCCTCTCAGAAAAGTATTTCCATAAATTTATCGTTCATCCAGGCACAAAATAATCGGTTTAAAAAAATTGTCTCCCCTCAGCCCGGCCAAATTTTCGGCACTCCGGGAATGTGTAGACTTTAGAACGACTTCGAAAGGAACGCCAGAATCAGTCTGATTGACGTTTGTATGGTGGTGCCATAAAGGTATATATATATGAATGCGGAGTAGGTATAAGAGGGTCGATTGTAACTCGCGAATAAATAAAACGAGGACGAAGATGATGGAACCCAGCAGAGGGAAAGAAAGAAACGACGAAGCTGTTCTACGACTGGTGTGCAATTCTGTCATAGTTGAAAGGTGGAAAAATTGGCACTTGGAGGATAGTGCCCACCCACATTGAATGGTTTTCCGATTACCTGAACTGACATTTTTATGAATCGACTTGTCCCGCAATCTCTTTTCAGACTACTCACCAAACGAATTGTCACAGTTCACTTTTTTTCTTGAATTGTGGCAATTAGTAAATTACGATTTCTCCTTAATTTATCGAGAGGCTGATAAAGAAACCACGTTTCAGATTGAAAAAAAAAAGATGATTCGTTTTTTTAATCTATAGTTCAAATGAAATTGATGATTTTGAAAATTATGGAAACAGTTGAAAAAAAAAATCTTAATGTGATTCGCGGCTCGTTTGTTTTGGCTGAGCGTTTAGCCAATTGCCTGCGACAAAGGGTCTTCACGGTTTTCGTAGAGGGGTTGTTTGTAACCAGTGTAATGGCTGCCGAGTTACCACCCTGCTCACCACCCTTCAGCCAATACAGCCATCAGATATATACCGACAAAACTGCCATGAATATCGACAAACGCTCATTCGAACGGATAACAAACAAATATTATTGAACAATGGTTCAAACATTTAAACAAATTTCACAAACATTGTAATTTCACTCAACATTCTAAAACTTGCAACTTATATTTAATTAGTGCGAAAATTTTGAAGTACCATTCTTTGTATTGTTTAAAAGTTTTTGTCGATAAAAAATTTAATATTCCGTTTGCAAAAAATGGATATGTATGTTACACGTCAAACTACAAGAAAGTATATAGGTATTTGTTCGATCAGTATTCTCGCAAATAAAAAAAAAATTGGATGCGAAGTATTGCAAATATTTGCAGCAATATTTCATCGTAGATACAAGACTTTGAGATCAGTGTACATCCTATAAACGGTGAATTGCTCGCAGCGTACACAGACACGACTCAAATGGTCCTCTTTGCGCAAACATACAGTGATATAGAATTTCGACTAAATCCAGAATAAAGCGCCTGAAAGCATAGCGCCCGAAATGTAGGGGGATTTATCCGTAAACTATTGCTCGGCTAAATGCCTCCGCCATCGACACCTCTCCCGCCTTTCGAGGTCGCACTCTTTTTCCGCAAACGGTAATATATATTATCGAGTGTGCGATACGGTAGTATTTATCAGGGCATACGTATCGTCGAGCAAAAGAGAGGAAATGAGGAAAGGCGAGACGCGGATTTGTCGCGAGGGATGGAGCGAGACAGTGCGATGCAAGGAAAAATAAGAGAGAGAGCTGCCGTAAAGCTGCCAGAGCAAAGTATTGCATAAATAAGAGCGCTGGCGAAATATTCATGGCTCTACCACCTTTCGTCGTCCCTCGCAACGCGACCTAACCTCCCATCCTCCGCCGAATCCTCTCTTTCTCTGTCGTCTCTCCACCATGCTCGACCGAATAGCGTGGATGTATTCATGAGTACCTCTATCAGTGCTGCCAACCAATAAATTCAACTCCTCACAATTTAACCAATGCCAGATACGCACATTCGAATACCTTTTTCAATCATTTGTGGTTTCCAGAATTCTTATTAGGATAATCTCACCCTCCGCTGAAATGTGACTGCATTCTCCCCATTGGTGAATTTATTTCTAACCAGTCTATTCTTCAAGTTTTAAAATTTTAAATTCGTTCAAAATTTTACAAAGTTTATAACAAAAGGTCAGAAAGGATAACGAAAATTGTATCTGTTAAAAATTTGTCTGGAGTTGTTGCAGGGTCGGGACGTTGGTTTGACAGACGTGATGCACTTTATTCGAGGACGAATCTGATGCTAGCTGTGTGGTTGCATCGTCAGGCAAAGAAGCGCGCATTCGATACAGCAGCGCGGGGAAGCCAAAGGCTCCGGCAAACGACGGCCGATCAAACGAAATCATCGAATCCTCAGCGACGATGGCGTCGGCTTGTAACACCGCTGCAGAATTTATGGATCTACGAACACAAACGCACGTGACACCGGCTTTCGAGGTATACGCTGAAAACGATTGGCTAGAAAGCTCTCTGATACACGCATGAGCTGACTCTGCACGGCGACATACGAAACACGGGAGTCCCGTGGATTTATAGTCTGGTAGCTGCGATAGGTGGCAATCGAGAATAGATCAGATAGACTATAATTCAGGTTACCGACTTCGCTCTCTTCCGCAGACGCGGATTTCGCCTCCGAATATACTATACACGACGGTTTTGTTTTTCCTGATGGCTGATATTTGTCTCGGCCTGCGGATAATAAACTTTTCAGTTTAACGATGCTTTTTTATTCGGCCAGTGTCTTTACAAACAGCTGCGATATATCTGCGAGTGAGACATTTAATGAAAATCCAATTTTTAGTACCGGCAAGAGTATGTTGCGATGGATAACAAACTTTTTTTTTCTGGCCCCGCTTGAGATACATGTACAATTGTTTTTTCGAAGACTCATTCGAATCATAAATCAATTCACGGTTTCTAGAGGGAGAAAGGACTTAAAAGTTTTTTCGAAGATGATTTTTATCATCTGAGTGCGACGAGCATGAGTGACACATCTTTGCTGAATTTATCACATTTAACATTAACTCTAGCATATACTCCAGTTCAGTGTATAAGGCGAGTATAAGGCGTTCTTTGTAAATTTAAACATGAGCGTTGCACATTCCTGCTTTATCTCAACATTTCATTTATCTCCACGAATATTTGTATAATCAGTGTACCAACATTAATATTATAATAATTACAGAAATTTTATCTAGAAGCTATCTGAAGAGAGGAATGGAGTTTCCAGTTGTTGTCGTTGCTGCTGAGTGGGTAAATGTTTATCGACGTGTTAAAATTTTCTCTTCCAATTGCAAGTGAACAATTAAAATCTGAAATGTCAAGTCAATTAGTTGAGAAAAAAAGACGACCTCATAATTCATAAGATCACACCTTTTTCCAGAATATAATAAATTATAATTTTCAGATGCCTAATTTTTCATCATTTAAATCAATCAGAAGTTGGATTAATCATTCAGAATACCAGCCTTGTAACTCGGACGACTATGACACAGGTGTGAAACATTTCATAGCAGGGACTTTATGGCCATAATTCATCTTATATCAATTTGGAGGCACTTCGTCCATTGAGAGATGACAAGAAATGATCTTATTAGCGCCACGAAGGAGCGCTCGCAAATGAGGAACAGCGTGCGAAAGGATAGGACTCTCGTTGTGGCTGAAGAGGTGACTGTGTTTGTGGCAAAGAAGCTGAGACTGAAAGAAGTCTCCATCAATAACGCACGTCCGCGCCTCAAGACGTAGAAGAGCTCAAGATTAATCACCCTTCTTCTCTCGCTTTCTTGCCTCCGCAGTTATACTACAGTTACTTTATACGCACGACAATCGAGATGAGCGCAAGGCCCTTGCACACCGGCACACACAGACACGCGCGAACGAGACTTATCGCCGCTTTGTTCTCGCTCTCTGTATTGGTACGTTGCATTTTCAAGATAGGGATAACGACTCTTAGTCTCATCCCGATCTCACGTTCATCGTCGTCTCCGCGCGTTCGTTCCTCTTTTTTTTTCTCCTACGTCTTTTTTTTCAACGGACTTTTGTTTTTGCGCATCAGCCTCCGCCTCTTTTTCTTCTCGCTATAGCTATCCGTTATTTACGAACACTGTCGAACGGAATTTCAGTAGTCATTTCGAAGGAATCACCGCGATGTTTGAGTCTTTGTCAGCTTCGTAAATAATGGTTTCAATGATAAGGTGCCGCTTCGAGATTTATTGCACGCAATTTGCAAACGATCCCTTTAATATGCCAACATTTCATGCATATTTTTTGTACGCTTTTAGCCTTGCACTTTTGACGCGAACAATTTATTCCCATTGGCGTGATTTTTTAAACTGAACTGAAAATTTTGTTTCCAATCTTCTTTTTTTGTGTGTTCTTTCTTGATTTAACATTTTTTTTTTCATAGACGTGAACGGGGATGTAATTTACAATGCAAAAATTCAACAAATTTCTTCGAGCAGGAAAACTTGGCCATTGATGATAATATAATCTGTTCGACTACTCAGAAAGGTGCATAGCTAAGCTCCAAGACGAAGAAGTTGTGCATGTTTCGCGGCAACGTCGTTTCTCTTCATCCGCGGCTGTAAGCTCGTCAGAAAAAGAAGAGAGATTGGCGACGAGAAAGTTTACGTGCTTTTTGTGCGAAGTCAGTCATTAATATACGTTGCTGCGACGCCTCCACGCAATTTGTCAACATCTGATATTTAATTTTGCGCACTCTCATACCGCGGCAACATCACGCTACCTGCAGCTGCGGTGTGCGACTTTCTCACATATCATCTTCGGATTGTTGTTAATCATGCAAGTGCCACGTGCAATGCTTATAGTGCTTTTGAAAAAAGGACGTACCTCGTCCGTATATACACGCAGAAAGATGAATTTCGAACCGACGTTCCCAATCATATATCACATGTAGGAAAAGCTTTTTGCGCTTGGAATAAAATCAGCGGTGCAGAAAAAAGTCAAAGATATTAAATCCTTTTACATCTCTGACGATTTTTTTAGTTTCTGCTTTTTGATCATGTCTGTCGGGGGTGTTTTTGACAAGCCGGCCAGAATGATGTTCTTTTAAAGCTGGGTTGGGTTTTGTTTGCCAAGTAATTAAGCTAAGCTTGTATATAGCTCGCACATGTCGAAAAAACACATTCATCATGCAATTACTACATCAGCTGCTGCTGACATGTCACCAACACTTCCTCTTTCGACACTTGTCGTTCGACACGGATTTTTTACTCGGCCCTGCTGTATATCCTGACGCTCTCTCACACGTGCACAGCCAACTTCTTCGTCTTCTCGAGACGTGAAAATCGATGGAAACATTTTCACGTTTACGAAAACATGGCGCGATTTCGAGTCTAACAGTTGCTCTAATGTACGCTGGGAAAGAACACGTGTTATGAGCTGTAACGAGACACTGATGAGTGACGACGCGGCAAGACGAAACTCTTCTGCGAATCAGTCTCCATCCATTTCATGAATAACCGTTTGCTTTTCCACTGCATTTGCAAGTGCTATTTGTGACCTCTTAATTTTGTATACTCAAAGTATTTAAACTTCTCCTTTTCGTCAACGTTTTGTCTTTCAAATTTATTTTCCTAATTTAATTTTTGTTAACAGTTTTTAAAACTTTTTTATTTTTTCAACAGAAATATTTTAAACTTAATGCTTATATAGTGTTTGATCAGGGAAGCTCTTTTGAATTTTTACTTAGGGGCTTCTGATCCCAGATGTGCTTATTTCATGTAAGAAAAATGTGACAAAGTGAACAGTATTCTAACAATGTTGTCATTTTTTGTGGCTGATAATTCGACGTCATGAAAGCAAGTAGATAGAACCTTAGTAGCAAGCAGGAGATAATAGACGATGGACGGTCTCTCGGGTGCCGTTAATCATCAGGGATGAGACTGAAGGTGCGGGCATAGTGAGAAGTGCGGTTTTGATGTGAGGTTGAGAGGGACGGTTATGTGCGTTAGGGGTGGTCAAACCCGGCACAAACGGAAGTGACCACACGCCGTAGCGGTCGGCTCCCATCCCGTGGGGTTGAATGAAAGACGCGTCTTTCAGCCTCTTCAACCAAGAGGGATTCTTCGCGTCGAGCTTCGCATTCCTTTCATGACATGCCCGATAATGTGAGACTGATATTCTACGTTCTTCTGGATCTTAGACTTGATATGACAAAAAAGTTTTTATGAGATAACAGGAAACACCTCAAATGTGAAATAGTGTAAGTGTTCTATCTGATAATACTCGAAATCCTACATTCACAAACTATGTATGGTGTCATTTTAATCAGAACTTTAATTTTCAACGAAGTTAACCTTCTTCAACCAGATAGAATATACACTTTTTCGGTCAAAATAAGTTGTAGAATATTTTTTGTAAATGATGTTGAGATTGAAAAATTATTCAGACAATACACGATCATCCAAAAAATATTGTCTTATTTCAATTGGTTTGTTTTTTTGTTTTATATTTGTTTTCTTTTTTTAGGTGAGCCACTGTAAGCTGCGGGAAAAAATAAAAGATTTTCAGGCATAAAACACAATAGGTATTGATGTAACGAAACAAAGTCGAGATTAATGATGTCAGGATGGTCCTCTTTCTTGCTCTTTTCCCGTCAGAATGGAAAATGGATATTAATGAGCCAGCGAGATATAGCAGCAATCACGCGTGTAATCGGAGTGCACGAGCCCTGCTATTATCGACTACAGAGTCGCCGGATATGAGCAGAGATGAATCATACACGATCAGTTTCTTCATTATTACTGCAGATACACATTGTACGACCGCGTATCGTGTTGTATTCAAAAGTCGCTTATTAATTTCCGTTATAATGAATTCTGCGTAATTGTTCGCAGCCTGTTTCACAGTTATCCTCCTACTGCGAGCTTCGCAAGATAAAAACTTCATCGAAATCCTTAACTTGAGATCATTTTGATATGGCAGATAAGGTTGCTGTAAATTGCAATTTATAAAAGGTGAAAATCAAGTTACAAACTCAAAAGACATATAAGGTAGCGAATGAATGTTGCTTTCCACATTTTGTTATAGGTAACAAACTTTGTGAAATATCGAGATTTGTAGATCAGTTTTTTCCGTTACACTGAGTTACAATTTTTTTCAATTTTCAGTTTTAAGTTCGAATGTGGCTATTGTGTAGTTACTCTAAATTTTTTATAACAATAAATAAAATGATAATTTTTTGTTTCAGAATTGGAGGTCCATGACCTGGTATGAAAAATGTGGCTCTTGTTAAGATTACAGACGAAAAATGTTGTTTGTTTAATTAACATTTCAAATAAAAAAAACTTAGAGTTGTTGCGTAAGGTCTTATGTGATCTGAAGAATGCATTTTTATTCCACAAATTCCGACACAAATCGTCTTTTATTTTACAAGATGCTAAGCCATATGCCTCCTGTTTGGTTTTATCGCTTTCTTATGTTATTTGTATATAAGAAACTGTTGTCGAGTTCTTTTTTTGTTTTTTATCTTTTTCACATTCTCGAAAATGTAAAAATGAAAAACAATTTATAAGATATTCCTAAATTCAAATCAGGCTTGAAAAAAATGTTTCCGATAAAGCGGCCAGATAGAACGAATGTGTCGTGCTCTTTTTTATCTAAAATTTCTGTAGCAGTGTATAAGGTTATATTCAATAACAAAACTCGACTGGGAGTGGTGTGACCATTTAGGTGGTGGGAAGTTTAGTGACAGAGGGCCTAGTAATCAAGTTAGATGTATTTTGTGGCTACCGGTACCAGCGAAATATAGGTATATATACTCTGGCAAGAGATAAGCTAATGGTTTCGTGGCTCTAACGAGCTGAATTGGTCGAGCACTCGACGCTATCGCTCAGCAAGTGTGTTCGCTTGTGTTCGAGTCCAGGTATACAGATTAATATTTACTTAAAAAATCCGTTGCAGGCTCTCGTGTCCAAGCACACGTATAGCATGAATGTCGGACTTATTGCTCGCAGCCCTGCGTGTCGAGATTAACGAAAAACGAAGCTAAGAAGTATGGCGAAATAATGTGACGTTGGATGTTATTAGCATCGTGTTGAGCCGCCGGAATATCGGGTTGCCTGCACCGAAATCAAAACATGATTCTGGGAAGAATCATCCAACAACTTTGTAGATCCGCTCGCGGGCCATCAATTTTTTCGCCTTTCTTTCTCTCTTCATATTATCAGCCTGTCGGACGTCTGATGAAAATTCCTTTCGATCCTTCGTACATCCACTATACAAATACGTATCAATTTTCATTTTTTCACTTTAATGACATTCAACTTTTCCTCTTTGCAGGTTATCTACCAATATCGCCAGTTGAAAGACGTGTTCCGTGTGGATCTGTCGAAAAGTTGTGCTTATCTTAACTCCCGGAGCTTTTTTCAACCAAATGGTTCCGTTTTCGATGGGATCATATACCTTGAGTGATTTTACGCCAACTGCACACGTGCGTTATGACATGGAGCAGCACATTCATCAGCTTAGGTGCTATCGCAACGGAGCATTATGCATCGATAAATATCGGCTATTAATGGCCCTGGTCTCATTAACTAATGGCCAACAGCCGTCGTCGGCGCGATAAAGAAGTCTTTGGCACGCTCTACGGAATGGATAAAAGTGTCAATACCGCGGCCTATATTACCACGCTGTTGCCACTTAGCTCTCGGTGTTGACTCATCCTCCAATGGAAGTGTTAATGTAATTGGTCGCCGAAAAAACAACGCTCGCAATTCCACGACTTTTATAGACCCTAATGGACCGCATCGATTCGAATTAATTTGCTTTTTCTTCGACGCCCCGTAAACAATAAACGCCATGTAAAATGAACAACTGTATTAAATAGGACGCTGCGTGATAACCCAAACAAGAGGTGGCGAAAAGAGCTCCGTCTGTTGCGCCCGAATAGTCACAGATGGCCAATTATCCCTCACAATAAACACAATTTAATTTTATATTCATTCCGTTTAACATTCAGCCACTGCGATCCATCACTCGGGGATCATTCGGCTATCTCGAGACCGGCCCACCGTCTCCTCCCTGAATTTCGCTTCTTCGCAAAATGTACTTTCCCATACGCGATACGATAGGAAAACATCTAGTACGATCGCAGGGTACATATATTTATGCAAGATACGTCGCTGATGAAATCGCTACCGAATCATTTTCTCTCTGAGAGCTGATTTTAATGCTACCACATAAATCTTTAAAAACAAAATAATGAAAGTTTGTGAATGTCAAAGTATAGGTGTTCGATAATTCAGTTGTTGTTTTTTTTTTTTTTTTTTTTTATTTTGCGTCAGAAAAGTAGGTGGTAGATTATTTTTGGTATTTAAAAAAACGGAATTTCAGTATTTACCAATATACGCAAATGAATGTATACAGGGAGTTTTTTAAACTTGTACATGTTCATATGCAGGACGTGAAACCGTCATCATTCATAATGTTGATCAGGCGGAAAAAAAGTCGCGTGTTTTCTGCTCACTTTAATTATTCAAGCAACAACTTTCAGCAATGAAATTAGACTCGCATAGCCGTGACTCTTGGCGACAAGTGTTTTGCTTATGGGCGAGACTCCGCTGGGGCGTCTGGGCAATGGGAATATACATATATTTTCAGGTCTTAGACGATGGAAAGAGAGCCAAATGAGTGTGCGTAAGAGGGAAAGAATGCAAATTACAGCGAGACAGGAAAGAGGAAATGATTATCTGCAAAATATTTTGTTTAACAAAAATGTTTTAATCGAAATAGCGATTCGTTAAAATTGTATATCCCGTGTGCGCGCAGATGATTGGAAATGGTATAGAATGTAACCATTGAAAAAGGTATCACGTTGTTCGTAGAACGAAAAAAGAAAACATTGGGTTGTTTCGGGAAGCGTGAAGTAAATACGGGCGAAATAAAAATGAGCCGCTTGTAAAAACCGGATGTAAGTAAGTGAGATTTGGCGTTTTTTTCATTGTTTGCACTCGCTCATCTAGGAGCACGAATTCGAGCGAATGGAACGTGCCGAGTCGCAAATATATAACGAGTAAACGGGCTGGTAGTTATTCGGCAGTAACAATAGCAGTCGTACCACCCGTATCATACAGAGCGTGTTTGGCGCCGCGTTTGCATGAATGAAATTATACGCTTTCCCGGAATATAACGTATATACATGCCGGGAATACCTATGTATGTGCGAGATATAAGCCATGGAGGTGTTGATTGCACGGCGGCAGCTGTGTTTTATGCCCTCCCTTTCATGCAAGAGCGCTCCTTTCTTATTATATTATCGGCGTGTTAAACGGCGCCTCGTTTCTGTACGTACAAACTGTGAATATTATATTCGTCGCTATACGTAATCTCAAGAGCAACTTCCTTCGCGACGAGATGTTTCGGCCGAATAAGAGGCAACATCCTGTCGCGCTATTAGCGCTCCAATCAAACGCGAATGCACACATTCCCAGTTTCATTCACGATCACGCGATATTTTCGCTCTCGTGAATTCCCGGCTGTTATTTATCTTGATATTTCTGGAATTGCTCATTGTGTTCGGAGGTGTAATCATAATTTTCAAATCTATTGATAGAACGATTTCATTCACAATACATTGTACTCTTGTACTGAATTAAATCACATTCATGAATCACATTTTTCACCAGCCGCGTCGTTTCATATTCCCTCGTACAATGGAGAAGCAAAATAATGCAATCGTCAAATCAAACGTCCAAGATGGTGATGACGAGTCAGCGAGAATAAAAAAAGAACGAATTTCCCAACAAATACTGAAACAATGATTTTGAAATGTCAAGCGATTGAAAAAAAACGAGCCACGTGAACAGAGCGAGTTTGCTAATTGACATTAGTAAGATCGACCGCAGGATGGTCGTGCTGATGATCTTATGACGAGGAGTCAAAATGGTTGGCTTTTATTGTCGCCACGAGTGGCAGAAGTCAGACTTATTTATGGCTATATTAATCCTTAAATGGTATCTAATGTCACAACGTCATGGCAGATCTATCTGATGCTCACTTTGGTGTGGGACTTGCCATTGTTGTACACGCGTTATTCATACGTGTGTTTTTGTGTATACAATGCTGCCAGCACAGTCGCAGGCTACGTACAAACGACGGTGTCGAGTTACCGGATGGTACGCCACGGGGTATCTGTGACTTTATACCCCAGCGGCAATCCCCCTCTTCGCCCAGCCATCTTGCATCTCTTTTCGCATCTTTTTCGCCACAACCTGCACTTTTGCAACCAAGACGTTTTGCAAAACATTTGTATCTGCGTCGCTTGTCCGCTCCTAAGAACCCCTCCATTTATTCCTTTTTTTATAATACGTCATGCTCGCTGAATGCAAGCAGAATAAGAGCTGGATGATTTGTATGTATTAATTTATCATTACGAATCGTGTGAAGTTTTTTCGACTGTAATTATGCAAGCGGACAGGAATTTGGTCCCGGTATCGTTAACAATTTTATTACAAGATTGTATCAATCAAAAGTTCGTTAGAGCTCGGTCACAATGAGAATTGTGCTCTAAGCAAATTGTAAAGGACACTGAGGCATGTGGAGAAGTGGTGTTTTCAGTTGAATTTTTTGATATGTCTCAAGATGATTCTTTTGAGAGATTTATGGTTTCGATTCTTGCGACCCAGTATGGTCATTGATGGTGAAAATAAAAATTTCGAAACTTCGAATAGTCATTGTATTCCCATTAAGAATTTTTTTATTCATAAATATGTAGCCATTCAAACAGATGGATGCTGTAAGAACGTTGAAATTTTAATTGTTTCAAAAAAGTCATGAAAATAATCTGTCTTTGAAAAAACAAATGAATTATACACATGAATTGTTTTTTTTTTTTTTTTTTTTTGAATACGTACGTTTTCATTTTTTTCACGCTGAATTCATTGAAGTATTAAAAAAAGAGCAAGTTTTCATTTATCAATCTTCATAATAAGAAGACTAGTTGGTTTACTGACAGTTCTTTACAACTCGGTAATTCTAAATGTTACTTTAATTAATCACTACAATACATCTTCACAAACAAAACTTAGGTATAATAAATTTTCAACATTCAATAAAAAAACCTTGGCAAAAATATTGTAAAGATCCTCAGGGTTGTAATGATAATAATATTTATTTTATAAATGATAATATCAGATTAAAGTACACATTACATTGAACAAGTTCGTTAAATATTTTGTTCCTCATTTTGTAGTTCATTATTTATTTTGTAGAATTTGTAAAAAAAAGACTATTCAACAGTAAACAATGAAAAAATATTATTAAAAAAAATTAAAAAGTTAACAAAGAAAGAATATGAAGAGATCAAGGCAAAAATAAGCCAACAATGATAACTACAGCAATTTTGCTAATGCTGCCACAATACAAAATAGCGTCATCAATCAGTGGATGACGAACCCCAGTGATTTCTGTTGGAGCAGATAAACTTGTTGGTAAAACATGTCGGGTGCGCGGCCTAAAACATTCGGCGGAGTATAGTATATCTATAACTCAGCCTTCTGTCCCGTCTCGTTTTGGGATACATAATGCGCAGCGGGATGGCGAGTTTAATCCAGCAATAACAGAAATATCAGGAGGACACAATGGACGTTGAGGTATGGTAAAGATCGGCTACTGGGGTATTCGGTTATATTGAGGTGTCACAGGCAAGCGCATCCAGCGACAAGAACAACGTGCGAACCAACCGAGCCGAGGCTAATGAATGGCGTTCTCCCTTTTTCTTTTGCCCATATGAAAAATTATTGCTGCGAGAGTGCGAGAGAGCGAGTCACGAAAAAAAGTAGTTGGGACCCACCACCGCGACCTGGCGCCCCGCAGCGAGGCCAGCTGGGTCTCCCTCTCTCCGCATCATGGATGCATCTCTCATCTCGGACTATCTTCTTACGGAAGCCTTGATGCGAGATTTGGGCATCCATCATTAGCACGATTGTTGTTTAACTGGAGCTGTCCTGCTGCAGACTTTGCTGTCAAATGTGGCTAAATTATGGCGCGCTAAATAATGAACGGCTTTATTGGCTTTTTTAAATCGCCTAGCACCATGCATTGTTGAACGTTGGAGAAAAAAAACGTCACTTTTCAATTTCAACGAGTCTGAATTGGGCGAGGAAGTGGTCTTAATCTAAACTCTGCTGACAAATCGGGAATGAAGCTTTTGGGTATGCAGGAAGTGGCAGAGGGGTGGGCTTTTTATACGCGCATTTGCTTTTGGGTAAGTCAAATTCAAAATGGGGTTTATTCAAAGAATGTCATTTAAGTATACTATTTATTGTGCCCGTTCAAAAAATTGCAAAGGTGAATTAATGCTAAGTATATTTCAATTTTATAAATGATACAGATTTGTTATTTTTCAAAATGAAGTTATAAAATTCTTTTCTTCAATGTTCTTATCTCATATTTTGAATATCTAATTGAAATAAAACGTACCAGTTGGTATTTCTTTGTGAAAACAGATAGACTCAATAATGTGAAGATATGTGTACATAAATAACTATTAATTGAACCATTTTATGAATGTAAGAAAATGATGTCTGTGTGAAATAACAAAATCTTTATAACCATTCTCTCTTGGACTGCAACTTTTTCAACGGTCGTTATAACGCCCCAGAGTATAAGACTAACATTAACTCCTCTACTTTCTTACTAAAATTACATTACATTTCGCAGCATGTAGCTATAAAATTCAGCTTCTCGAGAAAACATTATCCTCCGACGAATCGCGAAGAAAAAAAAAAGAAGTGAGAACGCGCGTGTATACGCAAAGTCAGTGGCGTGCATTTGTCTTGATAAAAGGGACGAACAAATTAAAAGTAATGATTTGTAGAAATATTTCGAGCCCCTTCTCCGGGGAATGGAGCCATTACTATGGCTAATGCCTCATCTGTTAGCCGTACGAATCCGGTCATGTTCCTATGGGGGCATGCTTACACCGCTCCATTTATAAAGCGAAAGGATACGCTAGTGTTCTCCCGGCAGAATAGAAGCTCGTTCGTCGTAAACGGCATTACGAAATGTGCACGTGTAGGTACACGAGGCATCGAATCGCTTTCTCTTCGCTTGATCCAAATTTTTATCCCCGGGGCTATATACTTTTTCGAACACTGCGCATTTTCATCCGTAACATGACTTCGGACCGTGACATGATCGCTGATATCTTTTAATAATGTTGTATCTGAACCATTCAAGCAATTATTATTATGATACACCAGTCAAACATTTCTGATTGTTACCAGAAAACATACCAATGTAGAAATCAGCAAAGTCACTTTTGAACTACCAGTCATAAATTTGAAAAAGATTTATGAACCAAGGCACGTTGCATTTTTTTTATTTTTTGAATTCTAAGGAGATACCAACTTTTTGACAGAAGTTTGAAAATTAGATTCAAATCCATTTGAGCCATGTAACAGTCAAAGACGCTCTGTCGCGACTTAAATTCTGCCGCGAGTCAAGGCCAATCGCATGGAAATAAAAGAATCCACATCGACGAGCGCATGTATACGAATGCCCTGTAATCAAATAAAGGGGAACAATGTTGGCGAACGATGCGAGCGAGCTAGCTCAGCAACGCCAACTCGAACCCGCCCGTTTCTTGTCCAAGACACACCCCCGCCGTAACCAGGCGAACGCGGTTATATCTGCGAACGCGACGACTTTAGCTTGAACCATTCTTCATTCTTACTCGAATTTTCTTCAAAATCTCCGACTCGCCAAATATGAGACAGTTCGAATGGAAAACGAGACACGATTTTCTAGCCTGTATAAAATTTAGCTGTGTTTTCAATTCATCAGATACATATCATTCTGTGCACAAAGTTCCGCAAACAAATCAAAGTGAATTTCGATGTTTATTAAAGACATTTTCAAATCAAGTTAGAATTTAATCGAATCGATACGAAATTTAACGATGGTGATGTAATTGACCTTTTGATATATTTGGAAACCCTTTTGGATTTAGAGTTGAGTCAATTTAATTTGACATGTTACATTCAATCGCCTTGTGTCATTCTTTCCGAGAGATACCGAAAAAAAATTTCTAGTCACACGGGCTCATATGGATATTTAATACCAACTGATGATATCGTGGAATCATGACCCAACTTAGATTTTATCAAACTCAACAGTGAAATCAGGTTAAAAGTGTCACATTTCGATGCAAGCAAATCGAGCAACCATATCAGAGCTCTTCCGAAGCCTTATTGCAATTTCAACTTGATTAGTTCTTACTTTATTTTAAATTGAATTTATTTACCAGACTAAAAGCTTGGATTGTCACAACATTGTCTTTATAATGGTTTCGTATCAACTAAATAACTGTCAACGGTTTCTGTTTTCCTAATAACACGAAACTCTGTTGACGTCACGCTTTCAACAAACAGTGTAATTCTTCAAATAATTTAGAAAATGTGTTGACGTATAAACATACACTTTTAATGATTTTCAAGAAGTTTAAGTTATTTTTTTTATAACAAAAGTTTTTATGTCACTTATGTTAAAAATAAATTTATCACGAGAAACTTTATAAGGTAGTATACCTTTATGAAATTCAAATATTCGTTATCGTCTTTTTTATAAATTGAAATACGATTTTACACTTTAATTCAGATCGAGAATTAGATTTAATGATTTAAACTGGTTATAGATTATCTTGCTGATTTTTTATTACTAAAAAATCACTTTATGATGAAAAGTAAATTTCCCTTGTACACATTATAGCTCGTGTAATTATTATTATTGGTCTGGCTGATAATTTTCAATTTAATTAAAACGCGTCGCGAACCAATCTCGATCACGTTCGATATTATGACACGGACAAACGCGCGGATGTTATTCTCTCATCGAGCAAGTATTGTGCCAGCAATATTCATCATTATGCAACAGAACGTCATTCTAGGTACAATGTCTGAAAATTGACAGCCTCAAAAATGATTTTCCTTGAAAACTAAATTGCACGAACAGCATCTGCTTTTCATCACCCTACGTGTGTTCCTACGGGATTTCGCATACATATGTATACCCCATTTCATATCTAATATTGGCACTTTGAATTCATTTGTATAATTATGGTCGTGAGTGGTTTGTTTTTTGTTTCACTTTATCTCGTGAAGCAAGTGCTCAGGTCGTTTTATATCTCTTTAATTAAATTAATTGTAAAAATGTTTGTCGTGTACGAAAGCGTGTGTTGGGGAAAAGTTAATTTAAAATACGATAGCGCGTTTTATAGCATAACGGGGTATTCTTCGGTGTTTAAAGATGATGCGGTTTAATATCAGCAGCGCGGTGCAACGTAGCTTAGATAGAGGTCGCTCGGCATCCTCGAAGGAATACACGTACGGAGCATCCAAGTCCGAGCCTGGTCCACTCAGTGCTCGTCTCATTGACAAATGTCTTTCTCGTCCCTCGGGAATAAGCTCTCGGAGAGCTTCCTAACTGACGCACATTTGCGCACTTCCCTTGGATATAAGCGAAGAGCCTTGCGAAATCTTGTGATGTCCAAGACCCTTTTGCCATAGTCAAGGTCTTCAATTATTTAACTTCTTGACTTGACCATTATAAATAAACTTGGATGGACTCTATCATTGAATTTTAAAATATTCAAAGCCTCGATCGATGGCAAAAACCGAGACAACAAAATTCACACCGAAGCAAATGTACTAAAAAATGTCTAATTTTATCTCGTGTAAGGAAAATAACAATTTATCAGCGAACGAATTTTCAAGTATTTTTTATAACACAGACTGCAGTATAAATAGCAGCTTGATAACAGTTTAATGAAACATGTTTTAATTGTTTATTTTGTTATACATTATTCAACGCTGAAATGTGAGATGGATTGGTATTCTTAATTCATAAAAGCAAATCAACCTGACCAAATTATAACACTTTCAGTATTTATTGATATTGTATTAAATAATTAAGTTATCTTTCATTAATTCTGGAGGACTGCTTTATTTATTCTTACTCGGGATCGCTAATTGGATTCGTTATACAATTTAACTAAATCATCTTCGGTTGGAATTTACCTCGTATTTCAAATTCCAAAATGTTTATAAATATCAGAGGTTTCCATCAACCGCTGTTAACAATAATTTAACATTTTTGCATATTAAAATAAATTTTATAATATTAGTAATTTTTCGTGCACCTTCTCATACATTCGATAAATAAATAATGAATGTTTAATTATTTTTTATTAGTTATATTGCAATTGATATTTGTAGTTAAAATATGAAATATAACTTGTGTTGAAGAAATTTGATCAAATTTTAATTTTCAATTTTATCATGTCAATTTTCAATGTATATTAAAAAACCGTTGCGCATACTGTCAAGTCTAATTCAATTTTTATAATTGAAAGCAACTTTATTCGCTTCAAAATTCAAACATAGTAAAGTAATGCCGTTAACGGAATTTTCATTAAGTCATAAAGTCAATCAAAAATCCATACAATGTTAAATAACTCATTCAAATTAAAAAGAAAAACAAATAATCATTTTCAGCCGTTTTTTGTTTCAAGAGTCATGTTATGAAAAAAAAAAAGGTAAAATATTGCTCTTGCAGAAGCATGAGACTTTGTTTACATTTCGTGTGAAACGGTCTAAGATACAGAGTAATAAACGTGTTAATATGAGAGATAATAAAAGTGCAAATATACAGGGCAAAATGCAGCAGCTTTGAAATGATATGCGGAACAGGGAGCATTGGAATCCGTGGCGAAGTGGGACGCGGAGGACCAGCGGATGTTTGAAATATTCCCCTATTGGACTGGTTCGCGATGGGAAATCTTTATTGATTTGAACCCGACGGACAGAGCGTGTATGCCTCGGGGTCAATATGATTCTCTTCAACTCCTGTTATGCGCCGCGAACCTCCGTCTCAACCAAGATATGTACAACGTTCCTCTAAATTCGAAAGAATATTCGCAAACCGACAAGTTTCCGAATCATTCTTGCATCTTGTAAATGATACTGTATACCATGTTTTATACTATGAAAGTATATTATTTTTTCGAAACAAAAGTTCTGAGAATTCTTTTTGTTATTAATTTTTGTCATCGTAATGCAGAATGTGAGTAATTTCAAGACAAAGTGAATTGAAAATGACTGACGTAATATTTTGAAAATGTCTGGATATTATGATATACGAAGCCAATGAAATCTTTGTTCGTTTATTGAGCAATCTCGACGATGGCGTGTACGGTTTATATATTACACTGAGTTATATTACCAAAAGCTTGTATAATACGAGTTACCAGAACCGTAGATCGGGAAGTGGCATGGGTATATTACTACTGACCCGAGCTTATACAGCAACGTTAAACTTTGATGGTGAATAACGACGCAAGACCGTTTCACATTGTATTGCCGGCTTGTGCATCGTTACCGCCTCGCCGTAAGTGGCTCGATCGTATATTGGACGTTGAAGGAATGATGTATAATTACCCCGACAATTGCCGGCTGGTCGTTAATTGATTTTTTTAACCCTTGCTTTATGACATGATCGCAGTTCCACTTTACAAAATAATTTATTACCGTTTTCCAAAATCGGTCTAAAAATTTTCTACTTTCAAAAATTATTGCACCAAGTGCTGTGCGAATAAGCGAGTAATGAAGTGATACGTAAGCGGACGTTGCAAAAAAAAGCATGTTAACACGTTGAAAACAAGCATCAGCTAATAAATAAAGTTGTGTGTTGTCGACGGTTGTATGACTCTGGCAATATGACGCCGCGAGCTGGATTTTTAACGGATTTTAATAAGAGCGCGAATAACGCGACGAATGAACTGGATGAATGACATTAAATTATAGCGAGGCGCTGCAAGGGTCGAGGCTCGTGCGAGCGAGAAATGTTAAAGAATAGAGTACGAGGGGGTTGTGCGGCTCGGAGCCGACGCTCGAATATAGTAAGCCACATCTGTGGCCCTGCGAAGGATGTAAATGTTTATAAGGGGTGAGAGAGCACAACGGCATCTCCGTCTTCATCCCTCGTTCCACTAACTTGGCGACTAACTTTATTGCTCGGCAATTTGCTTATTAACTCGCAGTTAGTCTCGGCTGTGCTTCGATTAATTAATAGGTGCCTAGTCGCCAGATGGAGGCACGCCCCAGTCCAACACCCCACAACCATTTGCATCACTCGACAACGACATTGTTATACTTGATACACAAAATCCACGACACTTTTCCTACATTTAATCGAGCCGCTTTCAATGCTGCTCATTTCGTATTCGGTGATACACAACTGAAACTTGAAGCTACAATATCAATTTGCCAACATGAGAAGAGGAGCGTGGTTATTCAAAAATAATACAAATCGAATAAAAGCTTTTCGAGACAATAAATGGAAGACTTTTTTTTATCAATATTCAAATAAGAAATTATGTTTTGCTGTTAACTTATTGTTTCTTTGATGAGAGAAATTGAAACTCATTTGAAATAAAATAAGAGAAATGGTTTTCATTCGATGAAATAAATTAATGTTTGAAATGTCGATTGAAATGAAAACCAAAAAAAAAATCATTCAGTATTTAATTATGTTTAAATAATTATGAGCAACAATTACAAATAAATTGAAATATCGATATTTCAGATGAAAATAAAAAAATGGAATTAATGACTCCAGATGAAAATTTTCATGACAAAACTGGGCTATTGAATTTTCCATCTGTACCAAAAATGAATCTGCTCTCTCAGCAGGATCCATTTCCTTCCTTCCTTTTATGACACGATGTTTATTATTTTCTTATTGGAAAACCGCCACAGAGAGAGTGACTTTTATTTAAATGAAATTAGGTAACCTTGGATTTACACCTGCGCCGAACTGTCTCCTTTACCTGTGGGTAGGCGGTTCGACAAACATCATTGTTCTTTGATACGTAGGAAAGAATAAATTGTTAGTTTTCCCATGCAGTGAAACCGCAATGTTGTCGTTTGTATTGGACAAAGTATGTGTCAGGGAAAGCAGATGTTTGTGCACAAAACTAAACTTCATGCTGTTTTTGTTTTACGAAAATATAGATTGTATCATCTATACTAGAACCAGCTGATGGTCGTCATCACAGAGAAGTCCTGCCGCGAGCTTTATTGCTGACAAAACTTTTCACTCAAGACAATGTTTTTCTGCCATTGTCCAAGTTATTTCATTTGTTGGAATGTTTTGTTTGAATCTCGGATATTGGATTGCTAGAGAAAATCGAATCCTTATACAAAAATGAGAAATATACAGTAAGGAATTGATTCCTAATTAAGTTTGATTAATTAAACTTTTCAATTCAATTGATTTCTATTTCT
>JAAMPD010001155.1:0-28867 GCA_025266255.1 Trissolcus basalis | reverse complement strand
AACTAAAAGTAAACTTAAAAATTATTTTGTATCTGAAAATTAAACGAATCGAATCATAATGAATAATCAATTTCATATTTATTATTTATTTTGATATTCATTTTAAGTTTGATCAAAGTTAGATTTGAAAAAATAGCTATCAATTTTAAATGAACGATCTAAAAAAATACTGAGATTTTCAGAAATCACATTACTTCCAGTTCGTCTGATTTTCTAGAACTTTATTTTCAGTCGATAGGAGACAATCATTAACTTTTCACATTTATTATCGCAAATTTGATGAAAAAGGTATTTTCACAAATCAAAAACTTATATGAAAATCGAATTCAAAATTTATTGAACGTTTTGTGATGCACTCAATTACTGTTCACTAATATAGTTCAGTATTATGAAATTGATGCAAAAATAATCACGGATTTAGTATATGTGAAGTCTCTTTTTAAAATACAAACGAATTGAAATGAACGTAGTTTCAACAAACTTTGTAACTTTGTCATTAAAACGCTTTTCGGAAAATAGCCCTGTGGAAGTCATCAAAAAAAAAAAAAAAAAAAAAAAAGGAAAAATTGCCAGCAGAAACAAAGTTCTGCAAAAACTCAACAAATAAACTTATTTGGCTCAACAAGAATACAGTTTCACCCCCAACCAAAACTTATTTTTATCCAACAAAAATCTCTTTAACTTGCATACGGACAGATACCAACGCAGACACTCACACAAACATACTGTTGTCACTAAAAACCCAGAAATGAGAAGGAAAATTTTCGCCAGTCAAGACTAATCTTTCCTCGGAGGTCGGTGCCGCGGCCCCAACCATGACACGGCCAACAAAATATCCAGACTCTATGAGAAAGGCGAAATGAAAACAAAGTAAACCCCAACAAGTGTATCGCGATCGTTTCAATAAAAGCGATATATCGATAGGTAGAACGGTGGCGTGCAGAAAAAAAAACCAATACAGTGGTGGGGAACGATTTGGCACGGAAGAGGGGAGCTGGCGTCAGAGTGAAGAGGGATGAAAATTGGAATTTCATGAGGTGAATCGGCGATGCTTTGAGTGCAACCGGTAAACTTGAATGCAACCTGCGGACGAGCGGAGTAAAGTTTGAGACAAAGACGATTAGAATAAGGAGGGGTAATCCCGGATCAGAGAGAAAAAGAAATGAAAAAAAGGATGATGGATAAGAAAGAGAGAACATAAGAAGAGAAGAAAAGTGTGGTGTAATCTTGATGTGAAATGGTACAAACAATCGTTGGCCTCTTTGGAGGGACATGAGAAATCCTTGATGGAACGAGGGGGTAGTTGGGATGAGGGAGCGGTGGTGGCCGAAAGGACACGGAAACTGTGGCGGAGGCGGTGTCGAGGTGGTCGTCGGGTGGGTTAAAACCTGATTGTTCGTGTTTTTTATCTTAAGACGTCGTCGGTGTAGTGAGCGGTGGTATTGGAAGTAGGAGAAACAGCAGCCCCGAAGGGGTTGATGAAGATGGCAGAGAGGCAGCGGCGGGGTAGTTGGAGGCGAGCGAACGAGAAAAAAGGAGATAGATAGAGACGGGGGCGCGCGTGGCGGGGGCGGGATGAGCGCGCGGTACAAAATCTGGAGGGTTGTCTGAGCGCGGGGGTGGGGGGTGTGGTTGCTCCTCCAGAATGTGGAGGGGATAAGACTACCCTCGGAGGCAGAGTGCGTTTGCGCCGGCTTCGTGGAGGTGGCATTCGCGGCTCTTAGGTCGCGTTCGTTCTGGTCGGGGGTGGCTTGGGGGTGGGAGCGACTCCGACTGCAAGGTTAGGGTGGTCTTTAGGTTTGTCAGTAGTAAAGCGGCGGCCTGATCATACGGAGCTGCTGGGCTGACCAGCCAGGCCGAAATCACTTAAGACGCGTACCACACCTTGTAATATAACAGCAGCGTCGGCCAGCGCCACCCACCGCCACCCAGCCGCAACCCCCTCCCTCCCTCCGTGGTACGCACGCGCGCGCGTGCACTAGTACACGCAAAAGTTGATACACGGCGCGCTCGTCTCGACATAGCCACAGGTGACACACTCGTGCACACCGAGTGGATGCTGCGCTGCGACACCTACCGTCGTCTTAGCGCGGCCCACACATAAGACGATGCACGTGAGCGCGCAAACACACAGCCCCCAGCTTCCGAGCATCGACACGCGCGCCGCGAACTGCTGCTGTCGCGGCCGCACCAAGAACAAGGGCCAATGTCCCAAGGCTCGTCTACGATAGTGCCACACTCCGGACTACTATCCAACGCTCACGTTAGGACCAACTTTCTTCTTCTGTTCTCAAGTGACTGCTCGCGATGACCGGTGCTAATCAGTGCGCCGAACACCGCTCAGTGTAACAGCGCGCTTCCTGGTGCAATGATTCAGCCAACATTCAGTGCTAGTGAGGAGATTACGTGAAAAACAACGCGACGAACAAAGTGTCACGCGCGCTTCTTTCTCTTATTATTTGCCTACGATTTCGTTCTTTTATCATCATCATCATCATCATCATCCTCAAGGACTTTTCATCGTAACAAACAAATATAAGTACTGACAACACACCGTGTTGGTGTACTCGTGCCGTTTATAGTCAAGTGTTATTGCCCAAGTGTTAGAACCATCAGTCTGCACACGGACCTGCTAAGGTAATGTTTTTGCCGGCTGAAAACCTTGCTCCGCAGGATTAGCTTTTCGTTCACGAGGGGAATGTAAATGAGCTTTCAAGCTCCTGGGCCAACAATGTGTGTTAAAGTTTGCGCGCCTCCAACGACGCGCCCCGACACTTGCCGCAAACTATAACTGTCTTCCTTTTCATATCGCCGCTTGCGCGATTCCATGTCAATTGTCGTTCACAAGTTTGTTCTGTTCCAAGCCAGTCAACTATTATTCTGACCCCACTTGTAAATTTCACTCCTCTATTATGCATGATAATCGTCGCACTTTTTGTTTTCGGACTTTTTGCAAACTTACTGCTCCCCTTTACATTCGATGGATCATTACGTTGACAAATGCAGTTTAGAAACAATAATTGGCCCGCTAAGTAATCAATATCGCGAGCGCGACAGGGCATCAACTTCTGCGATATTGAATTCCATCCAAAAAAAATAAAATAAACAAAACAAAACAAACTACTTGTGACGCTCGTGCGTTTTCATTATAACCAAATATTTGACGCGGCGATTAAAATTATTTAAAGTCAATGTTTTGCGGGGTCGCTGACGGTCGTCGGTGCGCGCAAATCGTATGTGTTATCATTGCGATAATACCACGCTATAAATGATATACGCTTCCGTGTGTGATCATACATGAAGTTTGCGTACGAATGCGATTATTAGTATGCACGAACATACACGTGTAATCGCAGTTGTAAACATACCGTCGGCGAAATATTTATAAATTAAACGCGAACCCATGCATAATGCTATTATTCGTCGGTGATTTAAAGTTCAAGGGTCAAAGTTCTTTTAAATTGAATCCGAAATTGAAAATGACTTTTGTTCATCAACAAATCAACGCTCGTTTATCATCGATCAACATTTTCGTACGGACTTTGGTGCATTTCCGGTTGCCTTTTTAAGGGCACACGAGTTTCCAGTAGTACAGGTCAACGCGATGGTCTGCCGATTTGAGTTGAACCGAATTATCCGGTCAAAATTCAACATAGAGTTGGCTGATGCGTGGGAGTGGGATTGAAAGGAGGGAACAAAGTGGAAGTGCACGAAGAGTGGTCGATGTAATTGGAATTGCTTAACCACTTGAAATTAACAATTTGGAATGACGTGAACTTATACATACTTTATTGCATTTCATCCTCTCTTTCTCTCTCCTTGGATTCGGTGCGCTACGCGAATCTGAATTCATTTTCGTAAACCAATTATTCTTGAGTAAGCAAGAGATGCCACTTGAATTAGAAAACTGTACCGCGCTGAAGCTTAAGACATCTCCTCTAAAGATATACTTATTTGCTGCCTTAACTTAAGCGTAATAGAATTCTGACGTGCACCGGGTCTGACGCACCCGAAGGATTTCAAACTTTTGACATTCAATCAAGACTTCTTACTAATTATGAATTGTTTAACTGACTTTCAATTTGATACAAAGTTTTAATTTTTCTTCGCAAATTGTTTTTTTTTTTTTTTTTCAATTACTTTACCATTTTTCGATTTTTGTTATACGTTTCTGTCGTTAATAAAAACTTGAATTATAATCGGTAAGAAGTATAGCAATCTTGTCGACGTTGCTGAACAGCAGATGTCATCGAGTTTGAACAATCATCCGACATTACATCTTGAACGACGAGTTGAGTTGCAGAGATAAGTTTAATCCCTGGAGAAATGAGAAAACTTTCATTAGCAAATTCGCGAGACAAAAATAAGCAAACGGGGGAATTATTGTTCCCTGATTCATAATATCTGTGTTTGTATGCTTGCAGTTCAACATTACTGTTGTAAAAAATACCAACTCCACTTGACGTAAAAAGTTGCGCCTGAAAAATAAAAGTGTCTCATGAGCTCTCACCGGAAACATTTTTTATTACAATTTTTATTGCCAACTCTTACTGTATGATACAGATTTTTAGCCACGGGTCTCATTACGTGTAATTTTTTTTTCTTAAATTGAGCATTTAAACAAGTGAATTGAATTTCTAAATTAACAACCGCAATAATAGTCGTATGAAATATATCATGCTAACAAAGGAACAGCGTTTAATTTTTTGAACATCAGGAAAAACAAAACAAAAAATGTTGATTTAATTTCAATTTTCTTGCAATTGAAATGTGTCTATGTTTGGACTTGACTATTTTTTATTCAGTGGGTTCATTCCACTGATTATTTTTGATTCATTGATTTATTTGAAAATAAAATTATTCGTCTGAATGCACATTTTTGTCAAGAAAGTCATTTTCACAATTAAATCTTTGCTGATTTTTGCATCAAAAATTAATACAAAAAGTTTGTTATCGACATTAGAGTCTTGACCTACGCGAGCGACTAAAAAATCGATCAAACCGTATCAGGCCTATGTGATAGCAATTTGTTATTTATTCAACATGGATCACAGTTATCTTTAATTACGTCACACTATTCGTTCTAACTTTTTTTTGCATGCCGCAGCGTTCTGCATTTCGTCTGGTACAACTTTAGAATGTCTAGTTTTACAGTTTAAATACAAATTTGAAATTGTTCTGCGTTTTACACATGTAAATTTAAAATTACATTGTTTAAAATTTTTTAGAAATAGTATGAAATAACATGCTCTAGTATTTCATTCAACTCGAATTAATTCTTTTTTACTTTTATAATTAAAATTTAAATAATCACCATCGACTAATTTTTTTTTTTCATTTTCATCTTTCAGATCACCAAAGATGCCATAACGACGGGCTAACCGGTGCAGAACTCAAATCAAACAGGTAATTTAAAAGTTATGATCAGAAAAGTGGAATAAAAACATTTATCAATAATTATCAATGTAATTATCAAAAGTATGATATTGATGAAATCGGGCCGATTAAACAATTGTCAACTGCCGCAGTAAACAATTACCGGTGAAATTGTGTTTCTAATGACATTTTATTTCGATTGAAAATGATGCACGTAATTTCATTCACCCTTGCTTTAATTGCAAGGATATAGTGCTTACAAGGGTGTAAAACTCCGACTCCGTCTCACACCCCGCGTCCCTTTCACGCATCAATCTTTCTGCATCGAGTTCAATTATAATTCTTTTTCTACTCGTCTATAACTAATTTATATTCATATTTTGTTCCGTCATAGTTACAGCGTAATCTATTTATTTATAACTAATTACATACTTACGTGTTACGCACTCTATCGACCTATCATTTTCCAGCTATTATTATTAATAAATGTAAATCAATAACCTTTCAGCTGTGCAGTAATTTACTTTATTGTTGGCGCAGATTGCTTTATATTATCATTAGATTAAAAATTCGCGGAATTTCGCGGGATTCCAATAAAACAGTAAAAGATGATAATTTTTTTTCAAAAATTCCGAATAATTTTTTTAGATTATAAAAGGGTGACCCGAGAAAATTGCATAACAAAATGCGTTAATGAAGTGTCAATTACGCATCACTGGCCGAACCGATCAATTATTTATAAACATTATTCTGCACTATACACTACAAGAGAAATCGCATCAACGTGGATAACAACAAAGCTACTGCAATACTGCTGACGCTTAACGAGGTAAATAAGTTAAAACAGTGTTTCCTCTCTTGAAAGGTTGGAAAGATGAAAATGTTTGCAGGTTCACTGACAAAAGAGGACATACTTTTCAAGTAACATCGTGTTAAAAAAGCCACAACTCGCAAATCAAAAATTGCTGAAAAATAATCAAGTGGAATATTCGAACGGACGATTAAACACTTCCCTCTCATTTCACATAATAATTAACTTGAAAAAATGTAGAGCAATATTTCGAAAATTGAATATAAAATTGTTGGATACACGTTGACAAGCTTTTTTACAATACACAAGGCTGTGGTTGGTATTATCATTAAAAAAAAGTTTCATTTTCTTCAGTTCGTTGAAAAGAATCACAACTGCAATTAACAACAGAATAATCTCTTATAATATAATCACCACGAGCGCATCAGCATTCCGCATGGTAACAATCAAGAGCGTGCTTGCAAAATGGAAGGAAGTAGCGAACGAAGAAGAAGACCCGAGAATGGAAATCCAGTTAACGGGATAAAAAAGATGGTGAAAGTGAGCGCCTTTGCTCTTCATCTGAGAATAATGGGGCGCGAGATTACAGACGTCTGAATTTCTGTTCTTTGCGTCGAAAAATTATCAGCGACACTCAAGGTTTGAAAATGCATTTCATCTGATTACGGTTTCATTTTCCTTCGTCGACCTCCTTGCCGGGCTTCTTGACAACAGTCGGATGACTCCGCTCGTCGTCCCACTCTTTTTCATTGCCGGGTCTTAATTGTGGTCTCTCGGCTCTTATCTGCGCTGCGCTCTCTTATCCAGTTCTGAGTGCGCGATTGCACGTCCGACCCCAACTCTTGTCCGTTCATTCGACAGGAAGCATATGTGTCTTTATGAACGCATTCGAAGTAGACAAGTGCATTAAAACCTTGGGTGTTAGTTCAAACTTGAAAATGAAGGAGACGGAGTGAGAGCACGGTCGACAATGGCGAATACTAAATGGAGAGCTCCAGGAGCTAGTACAAAGGAATGCAAAGTAAGAACCATCCCCGATTCGCGTGCGAGACTCTTCCTTTACTGTATCGCTTTTCTGTAGCACGGCATTATCATGCAAGGTGATTCTCTCCCCAGCTCTCTTGGCGCTTAATTGTTTTCCGCCTCTCAGGTTCTCTTAGTCAACCGCGACGCTGTCACCAATTGAGATAACGCTGCACAACACTAAACATACATTATAAGGGGGCGCGATCTTCCAAGATCCGTAAGAGTTGCATACATCGCCCGCTCCTTCGACTCGTTGTCATTAATTCCTCGTTACGTAATCGTGACTCATTGTTCCTCCGTTCACATCCGTTATCAATTTTGATGAGCTGAAATGCTTACCGAAAAGGGGACGTGTTACCGCAAAAGATATATACGCAAATTATTCGTATTTTTTTATACTCCTACAAACGCTTCGAATGAACGTTTATTATTTTTCAAAAGACAAATTTTCTTTGCATGTTAATTCCTACGTAATCCACCGTTGTTTGAAGGTTTTCAAATTTTATAAGGATTTTTTTATGAGGTTTTTATTTTTATATTTTAACCATACTTGTTGCTCGTGCATGAAAACAAATCATAATCCTTGAATCAAAAGTTTGTTTCTGGCAAGTAAGTATGAGATTGAACTCACGAGATAAAATCTTGCTGCAATTTCATATGGCTGATGCTGTGTTATCGTTATATTTGCAAAAGAGCTTTAATTAATTCTGCCTTATTCGCGTTTGGGTTCTTTTTGTTTTATTTCATAAATGAATCGTAGTAGATAATTTTCCGAACTGCAAACATTGTTCGAACTTTATTCAATATCTATTTAATTTTATTACGAATATTAACAGCAAACAATAATGTTAAACTACACGGTTATTTGGAATACGTAGAATTTTAATATATTTGACAATATATGTAATATCAGATATTTTAATAGAAAAATTTTGTTCACATTCGTGATGTAACAATTGGATTAAAGTCTATTGCAAATTACATGTATATTCAAGCGAAAAACTTTCATAATAATGCAGAGAAAATTACATAATTACGTAAAATCATTATCATGGTTACACAAATTCATTTATCATTATTAACTTTCTTTTCCTATATCATTGCGAATTTAATTTAGTAATAGCTTTGCAATGCTAATCGAGACGATGATAAAATTATAATTTCTTCATCAATTATGAAAATTATAACGGATTATTATATAGTTCGTTTGTACGATCAATATTTACCATAGAAATTTATTTATATTGGTATTTAATTTAGTATCATCGGTAGTACATTTGCCTTTTATCTATGTAATATCAGTCGAAACTCATAACGAACAGTGACGTTAATGATATCGTTTTGAATGTGTCTCAGTATGACAAAACTTTTCTGAATCTCTTGTTGTATTATGCAGAATTATTTATCAAGTTTCAAATATATACGAATCAAAAATCATTTCGCTAATGAATTATTAATTATTGCAATATCCTGAAATTGAGTATACATTCAACTAAGATAAAAAGAATTTCTAAACATTTAATCTATTTTGGTTTAATTAAACAGGGTTCGATTAAAATTTCAAAAAATATTGAATAAAGTATTTCCGTTGCATTACAAAATCACAATTCACTTTATTCTCCTATGCAATTTTTTTGACCGAATATAAATGATATCAAATGATGTAATTAAAATGTTAACGTTCAAAGTAAAGGATCTTGTGAGATATTATAATCAAGTTTGTTTTTCCGGTTCCTGTCTAAGAAAGAAGAGATAATTTACAGAACAGAACAATATCTTCTGTGGCATTGAGAAAAAATACAAAGATTAATTGTGGGTGGGCCGGGAATAGATGAAAAGAAAATAATTACAAGCTATCGCTCGTCAGAAGGAAATCAGAAATCATAACCGCAAGATAGGCTTTATCACTGTTCTGAACCCATTTCTTGGTAAATAAATGCGCACATTATACGACCATTGTCATAAAAACCGCGATGCTATAACTACATTAATTTGTACACCGACTGAATACATAAAAATATACCACTCAAAACTTTGGTTTCCTTTCTTTTATTTCGGTAAATATTTTTACATCTGCCATCATCAGTTCCGTTTAATTTATTTTTTACAGTGTTTTTTATGTTTTTTTCAAATATTTATTTTTTTTATTCTTTTATTTTTCATTCCATCCATCAAAATATTAACTTGAACAAATAAAAGAACATCTGCTGTTTGCAAGCGTTAAATATAAACATGTATTGACAAACACAGAAGAGTTTGTTTTGGAAACAATACATTTTACGTTTATTCAAGTTAATCATTTTCCAATTTCTTATGCAGTGAGAAACAATGTTTCAACACTTAAGCACACGTTTTTCAATCGTAATTTGCTTCTTGTCATGACTTCGGTTCTTAATCTAATCGTTGTGTGCTATTGATTTATGAACGACTTTGAATTGGAAGACTTCGCCTAGTACAAACTATTTGAGAATTAATCGAACTATTTCGCAGCCGCAAGAATCTCAAGCACAACTTTACATACTGGTATTTACCAAATAATTATATCGGATGAAAGAATATCGTTATTTCATTATTATAAACTGTTTCTCTTTAAGGTTGTTTTTTCTTCAGTTATAAAAAAAGTAGACACAGTTGGGATAATTTTGACATTATGAAATTTGAGTTCACATATATTTATTGACCCATTTTTTCTTAGCTTTTATAAATAATTAAATTTAAAAATTATCAGTTTCAATTTTTTATCACGCTTTAATTCCTGAATCATATTTCAAAATTTCACCTGGAACAATATCTTGAATATCCAGATACTTTAAGAATTGATCGTATAATGAATTTCAAAAAGACGTACCGGTTTAGCAAACTATTCCAGATTCCGGTTCCAGGTGACCTCTTAGACAGGGGGTCGCGATATCTTTTTCTATATATTGCACATAAATTTTTGACTTGAAGGGTGTTTGACCGCCCTCGATGAAACCGCATCAGTTATTACAACCGGCTGAATACCATCTGCCTTTCAGTACCTGTCTAACGTGTACACCTGGATGAGCGCCATTTCCGCGTTAACAATTTTGTAACACTCGCGCGTGCTATACTTTTTTTTTTGAGAAGCCAGTATGTAATTTTGATTGTCGAATCCATTCGTTATGCGACTTGCGATCGTGCGTCGCGGCTCTTGATGTATTAGTTTCATCAATTCTCAAATAGCATCAATTAAATGACAAATTGATTACTTCAAATGCCGAACTACATTTCATTCGGGTCGCGCGAATTGTCAAATCGTTTTATTATTGTCGCAAATTTTTGTGCACCAATTGGCTTTACGTGGGGCCGAGCTACGGCTAATTGATCAATATATTTATATTCACAAAATTTATTACTGAAACTCTCAAGTTCAAAGTTCAAAAACAGTATAATTTTACAAAAGAAAAGTTCCAACTCAACAATATCAAATATATATCTTTTACGGCTAAATAAAAATAACATGAATTTTATAACTTAATATAACAATTAACTTTAAATTAATTAATTAGAATTTTTTGTGAATTCAAAATGTATTTTTTTCTCGTTAGGCTTGAAATAATAATAAAAAAAAACGTATGCTTTAAATTTTCCGACTGAGCTGAGCAAAATCAAGAGCAAAGCAGAGGCGTTTATTTGTAATAAGAGCGACGTAGCATAAAAATCGTGGCGGGATGCCGGAGACACGTACGAGGCAATTTAACGCCTTAAACGGTGCAAACTAGTTGAGAGGGGCAGATGCGATGTTGCAACAGCATCAGAAGCAAGAAGAAACAGACAGATAAGAAGGGGTGGATGATAAGCGCAAGGGACACGAGCAGGTGCAAAGTGATGAAAAGCCAAGAAAAGCGCAAAACGGGCTCTTGTTTCTGGCAAGTGGCAGACTAAGTAAGTGGCTACATCGCGGAAGTCCACAGGTGTCCGCGAACAATGGTCCGCGCGTGTGTGAAGAATCAACGCGGGACAAAGAAGGGAAAAAGAGTGCGAGCGAGAAGATGACGAGTCGCTGAGCATGTGTGTGCATGGGATTCAACGTGCCCTCCCGGAGGGTCGCATCAGAAAAGTCTGCAGAGAAAAGTCTCTTAATTTGTGTGTACCGAAACAAAGGGAGCACAACGAGCGTTCGAGAAAACGCGAGCGCAAGATATACGCGAGTGTGTTTTCTCTGTCGCGGAGTCTCCTCTGTTCTTTCCACTCGGTGTCATTCCCCCCTCCCCTCTTCCACGCTTTCTCGCAAGCGCAAATTTCATGCTACTTTCTTCAATTCTTCTTCACAATGTGCGCCGGGCAAAATAGTTGCATGATAAAAAAGATTCGCGTTCCTTTTTGTGCAGCGCAAAGGGAGGACAATTTTGCAACGCATAGACAAGGGGCGAAGTCGCGAAGCCGCTTCTACCTTTTTTTTTTGCATAAAATGTTGCTTCAGGGCCCGCGGTATACTTTTTTCTGCGTTTTTCTAAGAGGTATTGCTCTCTCCGTGTGTGTGCGTGTGTGCATGGATCGCGTTGCTTTTTCAACGAAAGCTAAATGCTTTGCATGCCTGAATATTTTCTGATGTTCAAATTAAAATACAGAAGTTACGGTGCTTTATGGGGTTCGGTAAGTTTTTTTTTTCACTTCGAGCATTATGTATTTTTTTTCTTTATCATTTTTTAGAACATTGACTAGTTGATATTTTTATCCCACGAGTCATTATTAGCACAAATTCAATTATGCGAAACTGTATATATTATTAGTAAAGTTCACTGTCGTCGCCCCCTTCAGGTTACACAATTAGATTTGCTGAACTAATTTGGACAATTTTGAAACAAACAAGTTTCCATATCAACTGACATGGAAAAATGATTTTTATAAAAATAAACTTTACTCTAATACCGCGGAGCAAATTTTTTTTTGTCCCAAATTTTTTTCGTTTTTGAAATATTAAAGTTGACAAAAAATCGTTTATTTTTAAAATAACGACAAAGTTCACTATTCTCTTTGTAAATTTATTCGTGATTTATCTATCTATTTTTACGTCATATGAACAGATTTATTTTGAACTTTCAATGTTTGGCAATCTGCATTTTATTAACTTCCGATTGAAAGCCAAATAAAGAAAAGGTAAAGTGACATATTCAGTAGTCGTCGAACCGGAAGTCGTGATAAAGTGTTTAAGAATCGCTCTCAAAAATATATTCACACGAATGATTGTCCAATCCCGCCGGATGGAAGAAAACGAGTGCCATTTTATTTGAAATTGCAGATGCAAACGTTTCTTCTTAATATAAATCGATAAAATAGACTTGACTGTCGATAACAATAGCACGCGCGAGACGTCATCCGAACGTCAGTTCGCGGAATCAAATAGAATTCTCGCAAACTGTGTCCGGACGTATTTAATGTCCAAATAACGAAGACGGATGGTTCGACTTTGAATCTACTTTCGACATGCCAACTTCGAGATATTTAGATTTTTTCTCTCTGTTGAAACGACACTATTTTTGTGAGCTCTTTTATTCGCAATTTTAGTGATCAATAACCGGTTATGATTCAATAACGCTCGAGAAAAAGTAAATAAAAATATCACTTGATAATTCATTAATAAATTGTCATCGAGAACAAAAAATTTTATATTTAAAAATTTATATGTTATTGTTTTCACAAATTGTAAAATAATTTGAAAAAAAAAATGAATATTTTATTTGCAATAGAACTATTTTGTGGTCAGGGAGCGTGACAAATAAATCGCATTTCGTAGTGAGTTCCCTTATGTCACGCAATCAGTCTAGTCTACTCTGCCTGCGAGATGAGAGCGTTTGAACGCCTGAGAGTATGCAACCAAAATAGCATGAGTGTGGGCAGATATAAGGCTCCCTCGGGGGACTAAACTCGTGAACACAAAAATTATCGACTTCTTATGGTGGCTTTAGAGACAACTCGTTAATTCGGTTTTTCCTTTTTTATTTTTTATTACAAGAAAAGAATATCAACTAAAGAATCAATCAACCTAATTAATCAAATAGCAAACAAATCAATAACGATATAATCGTAAACTTAAATATTTACATAAAAATGCAGATGGCAAATCAATCTTGCATATAGTTTTCTAATCAATTTTTTTTTCTTGCTATTATAAATGTTGATCAGGATTGACATTTTTGTTTCAATTTGATGAAATAAAAGTTCACTAGTAATTGGAGTGATTGAATTAAAAACATATTTCATCACACTTTATGACATAACCTAAAACTTGTTTATTTCCACCGGTTTATTAAAAATTGAATCGAGATATAGTTTTAGACTTTTTAATAATGCAAACGCGATGGAAATCGAAATTTTACATCGTTAAAACAAGTTTCTTAAATTAAATTATAAGGGCTTTAATTTGAGATATTTACACATCTTAAATTTATATACATAATTTGGTCATTTTTAAATAAATCCTTTGACAAATTCCAAACATTTATTTGTATCACGTTGTAAGTGAATCCGACCCTTAAGAGGAAAATTTAACTCGAAGTGGTTTTTGATATCTTCAATGTCTCATCTCACGCGGAAAAGCATCAGAAGAACGGCCAAGAAAACACTTTATCTTAGCTCTTATCTCAGTCAAATCGAAGGGGCCGCGTCAACAGGTTACAAGTCGCTTCGTCGGATAAGTTTCACCCTAAACTTAGTATCTTTGCTTACCCATTGAGCTATTGCTATTCAACCCCTATTTGCCCCTGGCATTTCCGGCGACTTTTCTCAGCTTCAATCCCAAGACTTGAGCCAAGATTTCGCGCTTCAACATCATACACTTTGTCTCGCCAGATTATATAAGGCGAAGAAGAAACCTGTTGATATTAAGGAGGGTCGTTTCTTTCAAAGCGTCAGCCACTTTCTTGCAAGACTGGGACGCTTTTTCTTTGTCGATTAAGACGCTCCCTTTCCTTAGGGAAAAAAACTCTGAATCGCAATGTAAATGGCGTGTAATAATGTTCAGGGGATGACTTTATATTACGAAAACTGAGGTGTTGAATTAAACAAGAAAAACTCTCTAAAATCTTGAGATATCGATGAGAAAATTTTCAACTGCAATATAATACGTCCATCTGTGAAATAATAAAAAATGTATTTAGAATAATACAATTTTCTGCACCGGAGCATTAACAATTTATAAGTGTTACGAATATTTATTGGCCAATATTTTTGACATTCAGTTAGATATTTATTTTTACGGCTTTGTTTTTTCTCTATTGAGTGATTATTGAATGTTGATTAATTTGTAAATCTGTTAATGTGAAATCAATATGGGAGGACCATGAATAGAATATGATCATCCGCACGTGCCTAATTTTTTCACCACGGTATAATGTTATCCGAGATATCTAGATTCGTGAAGCAGATGAATCCAGATGTCTTCATTATACTTTGAGCCGTGAAATCTGACACCCTGACATTTAAGGAGAATTTCTTACACTCAAAGAGCAAAGACACTTGTTGAACATTTAGGTAAGATATTTCGGTCTAAGAAGCCACTTGTTGCACACCGCAAGTTTACTAAGACGACGCCTTGGGCGTTTCTTGGGTATCACGAAATAAAGCCAGCGGTGTATTGTGAGCGGTGAATTTGGGGGAATCAAGTATCATACCAAGATATCAGCTATCGCCCAAATGCCACAATCTGAAACGCTCTGATAAACTAGCTTTAGACTCAAATAATGCACAATCTCGGAATTGATATATTTTGTCTTTTTCCTTTTAATTCTGGGTCGTCAATTTTGTAATTGGATTTTCATTGTCGTCGTAACTCGTACGGAAAACTTAACAGTCCAATTAAATCCTTTTTCTGCATTCTTTTCGTTGTGAAAATACGAATCGCTGCTCATCTAACAAAACCGTTGTCATTTCTTAATCAACGACGATTACATCGACCAGGCGGATTGGCTGCGTATTTGCAGACCGATAATAAAAAACGAGCGAACACGTGCTACACATTGCAGGAGAGATCCGCTTTTTTTTCTTTTCTCCTTTCTTTTATCTGTCCCTCTTGATAACTATAGGCGAACTTGTGTAATTAGATGAAGGGGCGTCTCACGGGGCCACGTGTTCTTCATACAATTACAACTCCAGATTTAACGCCCACGTTTGATACCGACGATGATGCACTCTATTTGTTTGTGATTCGCGACTATTATTAAATAACACGAGGTTCGTAGCTCGTTTAATTTGTCGACAGATAAGAGTATATCAAGTTGAAACAAGCCTTCTTCAAGCATTAATAATGCACACTTGACTGGTCAGAAACACCTTATAAAAGACTTTCATAATAAGTAGGAAAGAACCCTAAGGAGTATCGAGTTTATTGATCGTCGTTATAGCTCAAACATATTTTTTTCTATTTTTATCACATCTTAACTCTGATTTTAAGTAAAAATGATTTTCAAAGTATTCAAGTTAAGAAAACATATTATGAAATTAATATGGAATTTATACATTTTTGAATATATTTCAATTTTTAAAATTTGTTTAAATATTTAAATTATATCAGTTTTATAAAAGATCTTATCGCTTTGTATTTGAAATATAAATGACATGAACATGAAATATATAATTATAATATATCTAAATTGTATAAAATATATTTGAAATTTATATTCTTTGGTGTGAGAAATACAATTCTCATCAGAAGTTGGAGATAAGATAAAAAACGGAATTAGTATGTAATTTTGTGGTAGGACATAGTACGGTGCAGTGTCAAGGTTTAACTTGATCCTATGTGTCTTCGGGATACAAGTTCTCAGCCAATAGGAACGCGACGAAAGTGAGTTTGCAAAGTATGGAGAGTGAAAAGGAAAGACAAGGAATAGCTAATACATTATAAACTTAAGGACAAAGAGGAGGATGTGACGGCTGCACCAGTAGATCCGCTCGTGAACCCGACGAGAAACTTTAGCTATTTGTTAAGTCTTGCCGACCGAGACTGTGCCTGAAATCTCGCGCGTCGAACGAAATTATACCAACCCCAAAGTATACAACGCACTCCCGTGGTACACTGTCACTTCATGCCGCATGACAATTTCGGAGTGTGAGTGAGTTGGATGACGCGTCGCATATTTTCGATACTTTGCTCAAGAAAGCACGGAAGGGTCGACAACAAGAACGGGAGAGGGTCAAGTGAAGGAAGCCATCCACCGAGGAAACCCGATCGGCATCGGAGTTACATAATCAGAGGGTCGGATTGATTCCACCCAAGAAAATTGTGATTTAGTGCATGATTGTATATGGGGTTGAATATTCTGAATCAAAAATCAACCGATATCATTTTTTTTTTTTCAAACTCATAGTTTTTATTGTCTTTACTAATAAATTGTTCAATTTTGTAATCAAATAATCATGAAATGTCAAACGTATATTATTTACGTACATTAAACTTTAGAATTAAATGAAATTCTGCAAAATTAACAGAACTGAGTTCCGTGGCGTCTAGTAAAAACCACACATCCGCTGAAATGTTCAAAAATGAGATATTCTGGAAAAAACGTCGCATTTTTTCACACATTGCTCTCATAACGGTAAAATATTTTTGTTTCATATAATAATGTAACAACAAAAAATGTTTATGAAACGATGATAACAATTAATAAAAAATTATTCAACATTGCAAACATCTGTAAACATTGAATTTACCACTCGTTATTAACGATCGTCAGAGAGACAATTTTATTTGATATAAAAAAATACAACAAATGATTGAACATCTGAAGATGAAGGTATTTAATTTTTAAATTAAATGTCTTGATAGTTTTTGATAGATCTCATTAAAATTCTGATGAATTTCAAACAAACTCTGTTATTCGAGGTATTTGTATAAAATAATAATAATAATAACGATAAAATAATAAAAGTTTTGTCTGATGATCATTTTGTTAATTTATTATTAACATCATAAAAATTATAAATTTTTAGAATTAATTGGTATATAAAAATTTTTATTTTCCTAATTGAATGAATAAATAAAAATGAATCATATATTTTTATTCGAACAGAATTTCTCATTCAGGATATTTTATTATGTTCATCTTAAAATTATAGTTTGAATTTGATGTAGTATATATGGTATACTATATCTAGTATGACAATGAGAATGAGGAGGTGGGAAGAGGGGCTTAAATTTTGAAATTTGATACCGAAATCGATCAGTAAACGTGGACGAATAATTAATTATGCTGACGACTTTGCGATTGGCTATGAAGACGATAGCCATCGGATGGAATTAATTTAATGGCGATCAAACATGTATCGCAGAGATGCAGAAACGGGCGTGATAAATTCGATCCTAATAGGGTTATTAATTCAATTGGTTCTGCGCAATTAAAATCAGATAATGATCCCGATTCGTTCGGATTATTATCGATACTTTTTCATGCGGCAGAAAAATTGATTCAGGCAAATTGAATTTCGAACATCATAATAAAACGCAAAATGAAATAACATATAGATGCGAGCTCGGCGCAGCGAAAATGATGAATTAATTAAGCAATTAAGCACCCGATGACTTGGCGACCTTTTTTGTCTGCCTACCTCTATCTGGCGCTGGATGGATTTTATGCAAACACGCGCTCTCATAAAAATAAAGTAGCCTCCTCGTGCCAACGGATAGATAAGAATAATCATTTGGCAAACTTAACTGACGGCTGTCAGTCAACATGATGCGAGCAATCGGAATTTACTTTGGAGCGCCCGAAAATTGCACTTTTGCACATCAACTACAAAGAAATATTAGTCGCGGCGTATGCGCGCGTCCGTCTAATTGACAAAGAGTAATTGTACATTGCGTATAATAATTTGTTGCTCTCGTCCGGTTGACGCGACAGTTCAGCCAGTCGCGTTTTGTTTCGTCACATTTCATTATCGATTTCATATTTGTCGCGCGAATGAGACGCGTCCGATCGCATACGATTGAATCCTCTCTCACAACACACAACTTAGGGACCCACGTTTATATGTTTGGCTCAGGCGTTGCACTTTTGTAGTATATTTTTATACTGAAAAAAAATGCTGCATTATTGTGGTGTGAGACGCGCGGTACGGGGGCCGGGTTTTCATATCCTGACGACACTGCCGCGGGCATCTTTGTCGAACCGCAGAGCGCATTTCACAAACATTTTTATTCATCTAGTAAATTCTTGATAGGTTTTATTAAAATCTTAAGATTTCTAAATCATCGAATTAACAATCGCCTAAAACATAATTTTATACATTATGAAATTCTAATTTATATTTCTTTTTCTATGTTACAGAAACAGCAACATTTACATCTGCTCGGCAACGCTTACCGTAAGTTCAATAACTTTTAAATATCTTCTTACTCTGCGACTAACAATTAAATTCACGATAATAATGATAGAATCAAAAATTTTCAATTAAAATTTGAATTTGATTTTTGTAATATGATTCAGTCAACTGATCAATCGCGAAGATATGTAGTGGCTAGTAAATATGATTGGATAAATACCTACTCAGTTGGTCAAGTTGACCGGAAAATGAAAAAAACAGTGAACAATAGTTTGGGAAGAATATACAGTAATGTTGGGGAACAGTGCATCAGGTCTTTCATAAAACGTGGAGCGAGTTCTTAAAAAGGAAAAGATGGTCAGGCCGGAGAGAGCGAGTTCCCCCAAAATTGATATCGAAACAAACGAGCTGTACGTGCAGTGACAATGCATGATTAGAAGGAGAATCTTGCATCGCATCGTATGCCAGTGCAAATTCATATGCGAGGCTTGGCAATACGAAGCTTTAAGGTGGTGTTGGTTGTGCGGAATTGTATGGCGCAAAAGCACCAGAACCGTGTAGGCAGACAGACAGCGAGGTAAAGCGAGACGGAGACGCTCTAAGGTACATAATCATGCTTGCTGATTCCTTTCCTAATAAAAGTCTCACTGTCACTGAGCCCTCGCAGCTCTTCTCTCTCAAATCCGCTTCAAATCCGCCTCCATCTACGAATGTGAGCGTGTAACACAGACAAAAGTGCATGCCTGCAGCAAGCGCGATGCACCCTTGCTCGTTCGTGTGCCGCAACGTGCGCTCCGGGGAAAGGAGTACAAGGGGTAAGACAAAAGGGGTCCGAGAATGACGAGAGATACGGGTCAGAAATGCTTTGCGATGCACCATCTGGAGTTGCAGTTTTTTTCAATTATGCAGTTATTCGAGAATGCGCTCCTCCAATGCTAATCGCGGATCTTTAATCGCACACGATTCTTCTTCGAGATGCATGCTATTGCAAATACAAACATCCTCGTCCCCGGACCCTCTTTGTTTTCATCTGTTTCCCCTATGTGTTTTTTCCTTTTTGTTTTATCACAAAATATCCAGATATGAGAGCAAAATTTGTACCCAACAATTTTTCAGCCACCTGTATGTCATATTATTGAAATTATGATTAAAAAATTTCCCCTTTTTTTATATTTGACAAGTATCGAAAAAAAAGCTTTACACAAACTTATTTTGAAGAATGAGATTCTAAGTAAACATCGTGTTTTCCTTTGACGTGCGTCAGTTTGAATGTAACATATGGTGTTCGAAAAATTGTATCGATAAAGAAAACTAACAGACTGATAACAAAAGAGATAAAATCATATTACTTGGTCTAAATATTTTCTCACGTATCAGAATTGTTGTAAAGGATTTGTTGATCAGTTGAACAAAAAATTGATAAAAATGTAACACTTTTTCAGTCGTTCAGAATAAACGCGTGAACGATTTTAATGTAGATTGAGATTTACATATGACGGGACGAGAGTCGGATGAATAACAAAATGTAAAAGATTATTTGAACTACTTTTTTACAATTGTTTTTTAATTGTGGATCGAAATTTCTTTCTGAATTATATTACAATAAGAGGTGCCCCCTTAACGTCGCTCCCCAAGGTAGCAAGAAAACGAAGGGAACTGTCCAACAGATGGCTCGAACTATCTTTCACCTGCGCGCACTTATGAGCATCCATAATGCGGTCTTGAAACACTGAGATAGATTCCCATTTTTTGTCCCTAATGAAATAAGTAACCTTGATTCCGCCCTATCGCGCGATAATAGCGAACAAACGCATCATATACTCGACATATGTTTCTTCAATATTATTCTCACTTTAGTCAGACTTGACCTCCTTTCAACGTTATTATTTTCTTCGATCATCCCTCTGGTACTTAAGATTTCCAATTTCTACCTCCGTACCGTTACATCAGCTGTTTCTCTACTTAGCCAAACATGGTCTTTATCGCACGAATTTCTTCCTGGTAGAAACCTATTAGTCACGATAATAAATTTCTATTATTAAAGTATCACAATAATACATAATTATAACGATGATTCGCGTTTTTCTTTTTAATTCATATTTTTGTAAAATAAAAATTCCTTTACAAATATTATTTAATCTTAGTATATTTTTATATATTAATATATTTTTGATCTGGATTAAATTGTTTGGGATGACTTAATGCCAAGCCCTATTAAAATCTACAGTGCAACCTCAAAAGTTACAAGATTTATCAATAGCTGGACTCATTTTCGTGAATAGTTGACATCTCTGTTCACTGTTGCGGAAAAAAATTGTTGATTTAGAAGGTGATACGTGGGTGTCAATTTTATGGTTCCGTTTTGTTTGCTGTACACAAACCGCCTTTATGTGCGATTTCAAGTCAAGGCGGAAATCTCACGCTGCGTAATATTCGTGGCCGACAATAGCCGACAAATCGTTACATTTTCTTTTTCTAGTGACAGCTTAGGAATAGACAGTCCTCTCATTATGGGCATTTTAAGGTCATTTAAAGAGCGATATTGAGATAGCTGCACAATGAGCATTCAATGCCTCGAAAAACCACTTTGTTAGTAAGCGATTCATCGAAAGGCACAATCCAACTCGGAGGTCAAAAAAGAATTGCCTTTTTTCGTGCATCCGACTACCGATTTTTCGTTGCCAATTGTAACCAAACTGTACATTAACTAGGTAATCACAATTTTTCTTTCACTTTTATACATTTGATAAATTAAAAAAAATTGATTCAACCGAATTAACTAGTTTAGCAATTAATTAGTCGATCATAAATTTATTTTACAAACGTTGATCATATTTTTATTCGTACCACAAGTTGTTTTAAAATTATTGGCAAATCTTATTATAAAATATTAAAAAAGCGACCTTTTCAAATTGAAGCTTCATTATTATGTTTGCGTATAAATTTTGATGGGGCTGAATTGAGCCCGAATTAAAATCTACTATCCGAACAATTGAACGAAAAACCGATTGTAATTATTTGGAGCGAAACACAAACATCTGCATTTAAAATTTGAAACAAAATAACATACAGCCGTATAGCATCATTAGCGTGTTACCCCCACGTAAACTTATGTGTAGAAAAATGCGAGTGTTCTTTGCATTCCTCGCCTGCCTAAAACGGCCAAATGTCTGAACAGACGGAGCTCAAATGAGGTGCAATACGGTGTATCTGTCCCCTTGTGTGATAGTCTTTAACGTCAATGTAGCTCGTGCTTCCTCAACAGCTGCAAACGTGTGTGTACGCTCAAAGCTTTCAGATCCAAAGTTGTATTTTATTTTACCTTGCCTTATGTGCGGGGGGTGTTCAAAGACCCCAAATAGTGGAACGTCGCCAGGTACACCCTGCTTATGGCCACCGACGTCACACTTCAAGAGGGACCATCTGCTTGCCCCCTCCATACCGCGCACGCCCGACCCCCTAGTAGGTCTGTGACGTCAGGTGTGACAACCCGCTAAGTTACGATATTCTGCATTTCGTAGCGCGATAACGTCGACATTGCCGACTTGTTTTGTCGTCATACTTTTTGTCAATAACCGTCACCGATAACGTCACAAATTTCGTGCGATCAAAATTTACGCCAACCGGCTCAACAATTTTCAAGGGCGACGAAAGCGATTAATGTTTTCGTTCTGGGCGGTTAAAGAGGGAAGGAATTATGTCCGTTGAAGGCCGAATTGATTGCCTCGGACAATTCTCAAAAAAAAAAAAATCAATAGCCTTGAAGGAAGCCCGAACGAAAACAAAAATGAGTCGGTCGAATCAATGAATGAAAATATTTTTGACTGCAACTTTGGTGAACGCGAGGAAATAAATAAGTACACATGCTACTTATGTAGTAAAAAAGGGGAGGTAGATGCATACGTCACAGAACATCTGTCACGCGCTCGTGGCTTTAGGACGTACCCCAAAAAGGATCGACGAGTAGGGTCCTTTGAGACAAAGAAATAGTATGACGTACCGGCAGCTGAGCATGTGACGTAGGAAACTTCGAAAGTCCCCCTCCATCATATCGCTTCTAAGGTGTTTTCCACCCTTCGATCTATCTTCTTCGTCACCCCACACCCTTCCTCACTGCAATACATCTGATCGCAGATTTGCCGATTGCAGATTTACTATCATTGTTATCTCCAAGTAAGCTTTCCAATAAATAAGTTTCAATATTGAATTCCTCTGAAAAAAACTTAATCCAATTTCATTTCAGATGTAATCTTCGTACATTCAAATTGCAAAATTGTTTAATATCAACCCATACGGACAAAAATAAATTTTACAATATTTTTTTACATATATTTTTATATTTAAAATATATTCGTTTACATATAATATATGCGTGATTTATAAATCGATTAAAAAGCAGCAACAAGTTGTATAAATTAAATATAAAATGTATATAAATTTTATCAAAAAAATATATTTTACTTTATATGAAAAATATAATTTTCACTTATATTTAAACATATATTTTTGTCCGTGTGGGAACAACAACAAAAATTGCAATTCAAGAGAAATAATACTGGAAGAACGTAGACAATAAAATATTTTGTCTCCAGGATGCATCTTTGAAAGAACTCTGCCAAGTTTGAAATACGATTTTCCACTTTACGTCTTCATCATCGAACGCTTGACAGAATGAAAAACCACGGAAACGACTTGCAAATGAATACTGAAAGGAATCGTAAAAAAATCACTTGCATAATGGGTGGTCCACCTAGGAAGAGCTGTATTGGCGTGTGCTTTTTTTGTCGTTGACTTTCGCCCATTCATCATGTATCTAAGATATACATTAGGCAAATAGGATGCACCCGGCAGAACGATAATGAAAAAGCTGCTGCGTCCTTATAGCAAAATTGGCTAGTGAGCTCAACCTGTTGTCAACCGTACACTCCTCCTTCGATAGACCAATGTGAAAGCGTCCGTCTCCTTCCAGACTTGTTCCGTCTTCGAATCGCGCCTCCCACCGGATACAGTAGGTGAAAGAAGCAAAAACCACAAGTCCATCCTCAAAGCGGTCTGGCTCTTTTGGAACGCGAGCGCGCATACCGAGAGCCAAGCCAAAGCCCGAGCTAATCTTGCGATGAAGAGTGATGCTGTAATGAAAGCCGGGGCTCTGTCTTTTGGTTGAGTTTTCGGCTTTTCTTCAGATCAGTCGACACCCCATCCCTCGTACTGTGCAAAAACATTCGGAAAGAAAAAATCGGAGCCGGAGAGCCGGGGGGCAGGGGAGGGAACTGGAAAGACGGGCTCGGACAGAGCGGACCAGCATACACGCTGCTTGGAAAATGGAAGGGCGGCGATATTGACAATAGAAATTTGAATAAGTTGCAATCAAGGCAAAGCCAGTATTCAGCAAGCGAAAGGAGTTTTTCGACGCAGGGTCCTTGTTATTACCTGATGGTGCTCCACTCGTGACGGACCCCCGTTCAACTTTCCCCCCTCTTGCCCCTTCTCCTGGCTTTCTTCTGCTCACGATCTGCTCTTTTTAGCATCTGTCGGGACACGCGACCAACCCCCGTCGAAGAATAACACCCTGAAGAAAACAAAGCATTCGATCCGAGGGGAACACACAGCCACCAACAATCTAGTCCGACTCGATAATACTATTTCTAGTCGATTCTTGGACTTTCTTCTCTGCCTGGTAGGCCCGGTAATTTGTTTAAAAGGGACAGCTTCGGGGGGCGACACAAACTAGTTTGACGAGCGATTGAATGCGAATCTCGCAGAGCGCAGATTAGTTGGTGTTTTCAGTCGATGAACCATCAAGCGATGGAGAGTTGATGATAGATTATTGCATTTACAATTGAAGAGCATGAAAGTTTCTATACGACGCCAAGGAGGCATGTCATTTGAAGGGCGGATGTATACAAAGTCTTGCTGTTCGTGGGAGAATAAAATTTTATCCGAAGAGACAAGACAAACGATGAGAAATTAATTAACATGTTAATATATACTTTTTTTGATAACATTATCGGTGAAATTAATTTAAATTTAATGGAATTAAGTGTCTTTTTTTTTTATTATTATTTATGTAAGTTTATATGCAACAAAATATTGAATATCTGCTTTTAACATCAACATTTCATTTTATTTTTTGATGCTGGAATAAATTTTTGTCGTTGCACTTTTTTATCATTAAAATTATCAAATTTCAATTCTCATTGGGACGTTCAATTTGAAAATGTTTTTTTGTAAAATTTCGTTGTCGTTAAACAGATTTTCGGTTGTAAATAATTAAGACGATTTTGAAAATATGCATTGTATTTATGGTGGATAGACTTTTGAGTTGGATATAATAAAATGATTATCTCATTTCTTGCGTGATATCCGACGATTCTGTTCTGAATTTTATATTTGCGATTATATCATGTCCCATATTTTGGCACACCGTATCATATTATACTATAATGATTATCAATTTGTCGTGTATGCGGTAAATTAATTCAATTCAATGAAGTGTTAATGTTTTGCTAAACAAGTCTCTCAACTCTTTTATCCGGACTTCATCAATGGTCCCGCTCGATTATCCGAAATAATTTATTACCCGCAAAAACAATTGATTGAGCATTCAAATATTTCCCCCTAGCACTAAAACTCGAATTTCATCATGCTTCATAATTATTATCCATCGACGAGGAGTGTACTCGTGTTTGTTTCATTGGAAAATCGCCGCCGGGAACAAGGACCGATATAATTTTCTCAAAATTATATGTATGGAAACGCATTTTGACCGATCGCAAAAGTTGAACACTTGAGATGCAAACAAAAAGTTAATATAAACAGCATGAAAATTGAAACATGATAGTCCGCGCCGGATTGTTCCGAGGCAGAATAATTAAATCAACTGTCATATCATTGACGCCTTTTGTTCCGTTTGAGTGTTGGAATATCAAAAAAGCGATTGTTCGCATCAGCCGTTCGCAGCGAACCCTTTTTTCCAGCGCCGCAGAGTCTTTCCCTCATCTTCATGCACGACTCGTGACAAAGGCAAGAAAAAGATCATAAGTAAGAATGACATTCATCGTGGGTGCCGTATTCTCATTAACGGGGACGATATCGACATATCGATGTCCGCATCTGCCGCAAAAACAGGCGCTTTTGTGCGCGAGCCAAAGACGTACACATGCAGCTCCTTGTGACAAGCGGGGGACATGCATGCGAATCCGGGAAACCCGATCGACAATGACTCGAATCATCTTTGTTGATTATCGATCAACAGATGCAAATGGAGCGTTGTGTCGAGCCTGAAAGACTCTGTTTCTTTCATTTTCGTTCCCGTCTTTGCACGCGGCCCCAACCCTTTTGTATCTGTTTCTATGCAAAGCTGTCTTGGACACAAATAGGTGCGCCTGAAAAACGCGCCTGCTCGAGTGGAAAGAAAACTTTACAGAATACTGGAATACTGGAAGGTCAGATTTCGAGAGACCGCGATTCGACCTGAGAGCTAGAAACGGTCACAATCGCGTCACCAGGTGCTCCTTAAGACGGCCGCCTTCACCTGTTTCCTTTCTTTTGCTTCCCAAGTCTTTGTTGGAAAAACCGTTCCACACGCAATCGTCGAAAAGGGTGAGATGAATATTCATCTTTCAAGTCGAAAGCATTTTTACTTTGCCTTCGCGTTCCCATGCTCAACAATGGCTCTACCGTTCGATTGACAATTTTCAAACTGACGCTCCACGTCGTTTCAACTCCGGAATTAGAATAACCTAAAGATTCGCGTTCGATCGGATTCGCTCTTTCGGTTCAAACAATTATTCCTGTCGGTATCTTTCGGAACAACGATGCTCTCTTTGTGGGCCATTTTGACCCTTGTTCAAGCGCCATACTCGTAAATTGTGGTCACGCTGAAGCATCCTTTTCGAACAATTTGGGCGGTTGCGGTATATATCCCCCTGTCCCATCAACGCGCACGGAATCTAAGCACATCACTATTTTGAATAATGTTTCCAATGTTAATTACACGAATCTAGATCTCACATGCTGTTCATGCTGTTTCCGCGACGTGCATCACTCGTATAAAAATATTTATGACATTTATATTCTCACGCATGTTTTTATGTATCTTACACATTTTTTTATTCTGTTCGATATATTTTTTTACAAATACGATGCACTTTTTGTTAGACGTAACGTTTCTCAAAATATGTGTTGATTTTTAATTATTTATTAGTAGCGAAATCCAAATTTAAATTAAGCAACGAATCGAATAATTTCATAAAAATTATTAATGTTATAATATTTTAACAATGTTTATAATTATCATTAAATGAAAACAAAAAATATTAAAAATGTGATTGGATGAATCCTAACAAAAATAATGTGAAATATGTGGTTTAAAAAATTTTCAAATTAATAAATAAATATTCATTAAATAACATTTTGTTTATCAAAAGTTTACCTCCACAATTTTTTAATTCAAAAACCAAATATAAAATAACGAAATGTACAAAATAAAAAAAGGTTTTGAAATTCAAAAATAAAATAACTAAACATACAAAATTAATAAGATTTCAAAAATCACGAAATAAAATGAATGAATAGAATAACCAAATTTACCAATTATTAAAAATTATTATTACCAAAATTACTATAATTACTGTGTTTTTACATATTTTTCGAAATAGAGTTATCAGTCGAGTAAATTTAATAGTATGAAATGGTCTAGACGAAATAATAATTGTATCAGTTAAGAATATACGTAACTGTTACGAATTCTTTTTCTCAAAGTGTAGTTTTATTTCATTAGATCGATACCCAATTGATTATTTTAATCTACAAGCATTTTTATTTAATTAAATATAATCGATTCAAACATCAGTCAATAAAGTACAATTAATATCATGATGCAAAAATCCCCCAAAAAGGGGGAAAAATTCGAACGTTAAATAATGAGATTTTGATCAAAAGAAACGTTCATCTCTTTAAATCTCCTTAGCAGTTCTTAAACCCCATCGCGCGGGGGTGAAATTTGCAACGGCATCGATGCACAATGAAGATCGCGAGCAACGCCCCGTCTCCCTTTTTTTTTTCATTCTACATGCGTCGCCGCTCGGACCACCAAGCGATCAATGAATTGGAGCGTCCATTTTTTTTTGGTCAGCATCCTTTCGTCTTCGTTCGACGCATTACCGGTTGCATCTCGTGGACTCCGCTCTCTTGCGTTCTCTGGCTCACCTTCATCCTCCTAGGTCGGCTGGTGCGCTTCGTCCAGCGCGAAGGCCGGGCGTGTGTGCGTCCATGTCGCACACGTATACGCGTGCCCAAACGTCGCGCACACGTACCCACACGAGTGCGTTCAACTACCGACACGCGCGGATTACACGTATTTCGCTGGCCTCCCCACCTCTCTCAGCTCTTTTACCGCTTGGTCACTCGGCTGCAATCGAGAGCAACGGATTGCAAGCCCTCTCCCTACTCTCTCGCGCAGGATATCCCTATTTTTTTTCGTCTCTAATTTTCTCTCTTACACGTGATGCCTCCCCCTCGTCGGCCTTTCTCGCCGTTCCTCTTTCGCCTTTTCCTCCCTCGTGGTTCTCTGTCTCCTTTGGATCTGGCATCTCCGTTGCACCCAGCGGCGTATTATCCGTTGACCATTGGCACTGCCGGCCAGCCGGACACACAAATCCACTTCACAAATACGAAAGTGCAGGATATAACCGGCGCTCTGCATGCGAGGGTGCATCGGTGTGCGCGCAGCTCACGCGCGAGCCTTTGCACGAGATTTCGCTCGTGCATCGGCAGATAAATCTCCCCGACGTTTATGGACGAGGAGGAGAGAAGAAATGGGGTGTGGGAGTGTATGTGTACACGAAAGAAAGCACCAAAAGCGCATGCGCTCGTTACACCGATACGCGGACCGCGATCTGTATACGGCGCGTACACACATATCGACGCTGGCCGCTCTTTTCGAGTGCCTTTCCACTATTTTGGGTTCTGCCTTTTTTTGCACCTTCAATTTGACCAACCGATTCAACGACTCGCGACTCGTGATTTTGCGCGTTTAATGCGCCCCGACCCTCCCGACGCATTTAAGTGCCAACAAATCTAGTATCGCTTCGTCGGGTTACAGTCGATGCAAAAACGCCTCTGCCAGATATTTGATGGACCTTTTTTGAACGCCTTTTTGAATGCCAAAATTTCTTCATTCAGGTCTTCCTGCGGTCGACATTATTTTATTAAACACCATTTCGTACTACATTGCTTTCAATTATGAATACGTTTTCCACAAATTACTGTCATTTATTTATTTTATTTTTTATTTTTTTTATTATATTACAGCAGCAAAGAGCTGATAATATACATATATTAAATACAGAGAATGCATAAGTGCATAGGAAG
>JAAMPD010001154.1:0-28889 GCA_025266255.1 Trissolcus basalis | reverse complement strand
CTGTCACAGTGAGTAACAGTGAAATGTTTTTAAATTAATTTTTATTTCATATTTTCTCACTTTGTTATTGTAAACGTTCGTAATCGTTGACGTCTAAATTTTCCCGCGTTTTTTTAAAAAGCTCTCGCGGTAAATTGCGAAACTACGACAGTTCACAGTACTGCAACTTTTTTAGTTGTTTAATGGCGCTCTCGATTTTGGTCGGAGATCGTCGAGCAATCTGAATTTGGTTTTTAACAAGTCGGGCAAAAATTTTTCGTGATGAATCAGTGGTGATCAAATTTCTCTGTTGTGTCAGTTCGAAAAAAAGACTCGGTCATTGTCGATAAAACAATCATCGACGCCGGCATAGTTTGCTGTCTTCGCACATCACCGGGTGCTTTTAAGGTTAAGTTCTATCTTGAATCATTTCTTGACATTCGCATCTATTTGCTTCAAATCTACATTTCTAAATAAAATTTATTCAATATCGTTAGTCCTTCTTCATTGGCTGGTGTTGTTTCTATCAGTCAAAAAAATTTTCTGCAGGACAAAATATCATCCATTTTTAAACGTGAATCGCACCATTTTCGTTAAATTAAAGGTTTTTTGTACAGATAAGAAATTCGGAATGATGAAGTCCGGGGAAAACAACCTGCGGAATAGCTCCTTGTATCAGACAGTGTAAGTTGAGAGAATTCATTTAGCGATTGTTATAACCTTGAAAGAAGTGAAATAAATTTTGCTGTTTGGGTGTAATTGTTATTGTTTTGGTTTTTTGTCCGTTGTTTGGAAAACGTTGATTGTTTTTGGCTTTTGTTAGAGTTTCTTTTTTCAAAGTTAACCGTTTTTTTCATTTTTATTTTATAAATCTTCAACATTTTCAAATTAACAAAAATCAAAACAAAAAATATTTTCTTCAAAAGAATAACAGAAATGTTCTGAATATTTAATGTGATTAAGAAGAATGTTTCAATTAATAAAGTATATTAAAAATAAATTTGTATCTTTCATCAGAGAATTCACTGGACAAGAGGATCATAATTCCGTTGGAATCTATAGTTCAGATGTGACGGTCGTCCCATCGTCCGGAGGACACAATCAAGGAAGCTCAAAAATAATTCTAAAAAATGTCGTTGACTTCACTTGGGAACACCGATATTACACCGGACAATTACTTGCCATTCACATGTCCGGAAAATACCTGGCTTATGGGATCAAAAGTAATTTTTTTCATCTTGATTAAAACACATGATTAATCTATTAAATACTTTGATACACTTTTATCATATCTTGTTGAATTAATTTTATCATTCTATTTGATACATTTTTCCATTTTATAATACTGGTTAATTATTAGCTTAATTAATTAATTTCATTTTAATTGAATTTTATTTAATTAATTAAACGTTTGCATTTGACCTTATATTCATACTTTTATTGTTCTATTTTGTTCATTTTATTTACAATTTTAATTCATTTCACACATTTTCCATTGATTTGTAGATTGCAATAAAAAATTAAAAAACAAAAACAAAGTCGAATCAGTTCCAGGCAACACTGGACCAGCAGTGCGAGTAGTGAACAAGCATACGGAACAGCGGAAGCTGCTCAAGGGAATGAAAGTCGCGATCCAGGATCTGGCGTTTGCACACATTCCGAACCAAGTGGTGCTGGCCTGCGTCGATTACACGGGCAGTCTTTACGTACACACCATAGAAGATGCGATAAACGGTATAACCTGTACAAAAATCTTGCAACTCGATTTCGATGACTGTTCACCGACTAGTCATCGTGTGATCTGGTGCTCGTTCATACCCGATGAGGACGTTGGTGTGGAAAATGACGACGTGTCAAAACTTCTGATTCTCACAAGAGGTTCTATGGCTGAACTGTGGTCCATTAATGCTGCAGCTAAACGGTGGCCTAATATTGCTGTTAAGGTGAATAACAACACTAAATTTACATTGAATAAGATTGAATAAACATTCGTTTATGTTTAAATGCCAATCAACATTTTTGTCATTGGGTTTTAGACCAAATGAAAACGTTGTTTATTTTTTAGGCAAATGATCCGAAAGTTCGAGAAGCAGGAGTTATGATGGAGATAAATCAGCACACTGGTACCATAGTTGAAGCAGCGATCAGTCCAGATGGTACAGCATTAGCAACGGCGAGTGCAGATGGAGAGGTCAAATTCTTCCAAGTGCCAGTTACTTTGCCAAAACAGTCCAGATGCATTCATCAGTGGAAACCCCATGATGGCAGACCAATCTCGTGTTTGTTCTTTTTGGATGACCACAAAGCTTGCCAACCTGAGTAAGTTATTTTATTATTTACAGAAAAAACGTATCCTCAAGGATACGTTCTATATATTCTAAAATCATTTTTTCGGGTATAAGCGTGAGGTTTGGATCAAACTTATGAACAAATTACTCCATTGCAGAGAGCAGTTCTGGCGCTTTGCTGTGACTGGATGCGATAACAACACGGAATTGAAAATATGGTCCTGCGAACTCTGGGAGTGTCTTCAAACCATCAAGTTCAGTTCAAGTCCCTCAGGCAAAGCCCCAGTTCTCAAAGCCAGTCTGGATTTGAGTTCTCGATACCTCATTCTCAGTGACATCTATAACAAAATCTTATACATCTTGAGCCTAACTAAAAGTAGCGAAAATTCGGTTGCCTTTGTGGACACAATATCCGAATTCCTGCTACCTTATCCAATCCTATCATTCGCGATCATTGACGCGGGTAGACGAAAAGTTCGACCAGCAGGTGAATTTCTTGACGACCTTTGTTCAGGAGAAGACGAAAACGAGGAAGAAGAGCAGCTGGTGATTAAAATGTATTTGGTTCAACCGAAAAGTCTGCAGGAGTGCAACATCACCTTCAGACCAGCAATGCTTATTAGGAGACCATTGTTGTCTGCTGTCAGTGATAGACTGGGAGAAATTCTTAAGGTGATTACAAACAAAATGAAAATTTGTTTGAAAGTATAGGTTGTTTTTGTACAAAAATAATTTGACTCACAAAATAAATGTACTTTTAGCTGAATTACAACGGCCTGTCACCCGAAAATGGCGATCAAGAACATCCCAATGAATCAAACCATAGCAGTAGTGCAGGACTCAACTTGATGACTCCAGATGCATTTAGTTCACCGGCGAAAAAAGATGGCACAAACAATTTGGACTCGCAGGAAAGCACGGAAATGGTGCCGGATGACTCGAACGTAGACGCAGAACCCGCTATTGAGATTGTGGCAATGGAAGAACAGGCGCCACCAAGCGGTGGGAGCAGCCCCTCTAGGGAGGTTAGGGAGATCCTGTCGTTGGCTCAGCCTGAAGTAATTTTGATTATTAGTTTTTTATTCCAATCGCTTGGTTTTCATTTTGCATTAAACGTCTCATTTCATATCATATTAAGGGCTGTTTAAAATTAAATGTTGAACGAATGTTGAAAACAATATTGATGTATTTCGTGTCTCTTTGTAGGAAATTGAATCAGAAACCAAAAGCGAGAGTGCGTCGAAGCTACAAGCTCAAGATTTTGTTTACAAACAACCCCAAGACCCCTATGTCCTCTACGAAAAAATGTATAAGAACAAAAACGAGTTAACGGACACAGATGGCGCGGCGAATCCACAATCTAGCATCGTTCGAGAAAATGCAAGCCCGACAAACGTCAATGTCGAGTCCAAGTGGAACATCGTCAACGATAACATTTTCACACTTAGAAACAAAATTGACAGCCTGTTTCAAACTATACAGGTACTTTTGAATTGACTGAAATATTTTTTCCGAAATTGTTTGTACAATCATTAAATTTCAATTGTGTTTTTAGGAGCAAAGACAAGAGCTCGGCGATTTGCGCGATGAGATGTCACGACTGCGCCAAGAAACTCCTAGTATGAGCCAGGTAGAGAACACAATAGGACGAGTGTTGCAGCAGGAAAATGCCAAATTGGACCAGACATTTTATAATCAGCTGACAAGACAAAGAGAGCTGATAAGCACTATGGAGAACGCTGTTAAAGAAAAGATTGAACAAACTGTGCCCCGAGTAGTCGACAGTATAACCGAACCCTTTAAACATCAACTGAGGCTAGATATTACTAGGGTCGATGAACTCATGCGTGAAAACTACTTGAAAATGATGAACAGTTCATCCGTTCGCGATTCAATCATTCATACTACAGGAACGGCTGTGAAAGTAGCACTCGATACTGCATTCAGAGAAGCTTTTATGACCAATTTGTTGCCGGCACTTGAAAAGACTTGCGAAAGCATGTTCAAGCAGATCGAAGATTCGTTTGTGAGAGGAACTAAGCAATGTAAGATGCATCTTTACATTTTTAATTCATATTGTAAAAACTGATTTTTTAACTCTAATATTTTTTACCTCGTGCTTTTTAGATTTGATGAGTACAGACGGTCTTATAGAGAAACGCTGTCAAAAACGGAACGAAGCTCAGCAGGACCTGATCGCCTCGACTATTCGGAAAGAGATGCAGTCGGAGATGACAAAAGGAATCAGTGTAATACAAGAAAGCACAATGAGGACGCTCAGAGATTCATTCAGGGACAACTTTAGCCAGCATATGTCTGAAATGTCAGGCATACGGTAATCTTTTAACCATTTTGACAAACTTCTTGAATTAGAATTGAACTAACGTTTCATTTTATTTGCAGTTCAAGGGCTACCACTCCGGCTATCTCAGTTACGAGCTCCGTTGACACGCAGTCACGCGTCCTGGCTCTGTTGCAACGTGGACAAGTCAGCGCTGCTTTCCAACAAGCTCTTGGTGCTAGTGATTTAGACCTTGTGATGATGGTTTGCGAGAAAACCGACCCGACAAACGTATTCAGTTCACCTGGCCCCGATGGCTCTAGATGCATTTTGGCCCAACCAGTGATCCTTTCACTTGTACAACAATTATCTGCAGATTTCACAGATCGACCACAACTTAAACATAAGTGAGTAGTTTTTTGTACTTGAAATAAATTAAGCTTGTTTAACGTGAATCAGAAAGATATTTAAATAAAACTTATGGAATTACAGATGGCTGGAAGAAGCAATTTTGAATCTTGACCCTAACGATCCAGTAACCCGCGAGCACATGGCCAACGTGCTGATGCCTATGCAAAACAAACTAGCAACATTTTTGACTGCGAACCCGAACCACAAATATGCACGTCGCATGAAGGTTCTGGCAATGGCAGCGCGCGCGCTCCTCAATCAGCACGCTTGATCAGCCAAACAAGACTAACTCCTCAGATCAGGTCTAAGTTCATATAGAAAATTCAATGTGTCTTAAATTAAGACACCTAGGTCTTTGTGTCTTAATGTAAGGCCCAGTTTGCTTTTCAACCGTTTTATTATGATAAAAGAAAGTTTTTTATATATTTTAAATCCAGCGTTCTTTTTGTATCATTTATTAGTGAAATTTTAGAATGTTTTTAAATTGACTGATAACAACGACTAGCTTCTTGGATCATGCCAGTAAACCTATTTTTTTTTTCNCTCAACGTCAAATGTTTGCAACGACGTTTTCCAGCCTCTCACAGCTTTTATATCGAGTTTTTAATTGTCGTTTTTATGTAGTTCTTATCGTCAAAGTTCGTTTTAGTTTCATAAAAAAATCATGTCATTTCATTTGTTTCGAATATTCATCTCGCCATTAGATAGTATTAAAAATGATATTGTATGCAAATTAATAATTATTCAAACTACTATGTATGTATATTGGTTGTGAAACTATCAAAGTAACAAGCTCGTTTTTTCCTCTTCCTCCGTTAGCCCCGGCGACGATATTGACTCTATGAAAAAAAATTATATATAAAGATATATATTATACATAAATATTATATATGATGTATGATCGAGTACACGAGTGGAAGAAAAAAACTTTATTCTTAATTATAGCGCAGAAAAGTGAATGTTTGAAGGCATTAATAAACTGATTTCATAATAACTTTGCATTTTTATCGTATTTCATTTTATTTCAAAATTCCTTGTTATATTATTAGATTTTAGGAAATACAAATGAAAACATCATTTTCTAAAAGGACGAAACATTCCACAGTTAATTAGAAATTTATTTTTAGCGTCGTTCCAAGAATATTGTAAATATTTTTATGTGCAATAAAAATAAAATTTTGACTGATTGAATCTCATACAATTCTGCTATCTGGATACAAGATTAAAATTAGAAATATCGTAATGGCTTTTTTTAATTGATATAAAAAATCTACTCCGCTTAGTGTTACAAATTGAACTGAATCACTGAGAGAGACTGATATCTTATCCGTCAGATTTCACGTTTATTTGTTTTTCTACTCTAATATGTACTGATTTTCTTTATTGTGTTGTTTGGTTGACATTTTTACCGTGTCAGGTGGATTATAATCATTTATAAGATGTAAGTTTTTTATTTATTTATAACTCATTAATGTTGTTTCTTTCACAATACAAATTAACATTCTTAATATTTCAGGAACTTCTCCACGAATTCAGAACTGATGCCCAAATTTTTCGATTGCATCAAGTACGGTGATATTGACAATCTTACAAAGTTGCAGCAGAATGGCGGAATTGACATGGAATATTACATGGAAGGTTTCGAGACCCCTACGCCGCTTATCTGCGCAATCGAGACCAATCGTAAGGAAATCGTCAACACTTTACTCCAGAATGGTGCGAATGTAAATCATCGGCCATTTTGTAACGCTTGGTCACCACTTCACGTGGCCGCTGCGTCTGCTCAGACAGAAATTGTCGACCTACTGATAGTTTTTGGTGCGGACGTCAATGTCAGGGGTAAAAACGACGTAACGCCTTTGCAAATAGCAGCGTCTTTCGAACGAGCAGAAATTGTCTCCAGGTTAATCCAAAACGGCGCTAAGGTCAATGACGAGGCCGAGGATGGTCGAACCGCTCTGACCTACGCTGCTGAAAGGGACAACGAGGACATAGCAAGAGTTTTGTTACAACATGAAGCCATAGTGGATCCTCCTCGGTTTCACACAACTCCTTTGCATTTTGCGATCAAAAATCAAAACATGCAAATCATCGAGTTGTTTCTGAATAACCTGGCCGAGGTTAATTTTCAAGTACCACTGAATAATGGGTGTCTATCAAAAACCGCTTTGATGTACGCGATTGAGACTGGAAATCCTGAATTACTTTGTTTGCTCTTGGAAAAAGGAGCTGATGTGAACATGTTTGGCTTGAGCGATGAAGACTCAGGGTTCGACCGACTCCCTTTACAATATTCGGTTTCCCTGAACCACGAACAGTGTACAAATGTTCTTATAACACATCTCATGAAATTAAAATACTTGGGTCATAGAATTGAAGAAGAAAACTTGGATCTTCTGGAAGAGAGACTGGTCAGTCTGAAAATCGACTGGAGAAAAGAAATGGAGGAGCTGAAAAATGAGAAGGTGTGTTGCGGAAGTGATTTGAGTATTCACGATTTGATGGTAGAGAGTTTGCAAAAAATTTCGTCCCATTTGAGTGGAGATGCTATCAAAAAGGTCATGAAGAATTTTGATGCGAGGACCAAGTACCCGGTTTATGGAGATTTGTTGAATTATAGAGTGAGAACTGCTTTGGAAGCAGCAGAAAAGATGGTTCTCAGAAGATCCTTTGTTAAAGTTAGAAATTCGTTTGCAGCGTTGATTGGAATGAGGAAGAACAAACAAAAAAATGACAATTGAAAAATAAGAAATGTACAAAATAATATATATATATATATATTTAATAACAAATAAATATTTACAATAGTTCACATCTGTTTTTGTCATTCACTTACTTTATGATGCAAGTAACTTAATTAAATTACATCACACTTTCCAAATATAAACGACGGCGCCAAATTGGGAAAATGTTTTTGCAACCTCAGTAAATCGTCTTTTGTGATCAATTTGCACCTGTTCATCCCAGTGACTTTCTTCAATCTGTCAGAACTGTAAAAAATCTTCTCAAATCCGTTCACCGTCAATCGTTTGCTGCTAATTATAAACAATTCCTCTAATGCAACCATGCCATTAATTTTTAAGATATCCTTCAGCGTCTTGTCGGTCAACCCTCTCTCATCCGTGAAAGCCAAACCTCTAATATTGGGACAGTTGGCTAACAAGAATTTGAGTTGCATCAAAGGAACACTCTGATCACATCTGAGAATCTCAACCGAAGAAAAATGGTTCAACCAATCTTCATCGTAGATGGCTTTTTTACTGAAGTTACAAGATTCCAAAACTAGACTTCTGAGGTTGGGACACAGGTAGCTAATATTCATCAGCTCCACGGTCTCGACCGACTCCAAATGCAAACCTATGATATTCGGTCCAACCTTTTCTAAAAGCGTGACTATGTTATAAAAATTCGCACATTTGATACTCAAATTGTGGAGTTCGGTGAGGTTTCTAAGAACCGAGATATCTGCGTTGTTGAGCTTAACATCCACAAACTTCAGTTTCGGACAACACTGAGCCAGGATATTCAGATGTTTCGTCTCCAGATCAACTGCTTCGAACACTTCAAGATTTAATTTCATCTCTGTTTTACTTTCCTGTATTCGTTCCAGAAGTTTGTTCATTCGAAAATATCTTCCTATGCTTCGCAAATTTGAACATTTGGATAAGAGTTCCAAGTAGTCTGCAGTTTGAAAGCCGGTGTGGTTCAGATGAACTTCCTTCAACTTGGAAAAATTCGCCAGGAAGTAGACACATTTTCCTGTAACGAGTTTGGAATGACTTGCATCAAAATAATCCAAACGGCGACAACTTTTCCATAGATTTGCAACGATCTTGTCTGTGCAATGAACGTGGAGTGTGAATTCCTCCAAGACGGACATTTGACTTATTGATGTGACCACCAGATCTTCCAGACTTGTGATTTCGTTCAAGGACGGGTGTGTTGTCAAATTTAAAATCCTCAAGCGTGTCATGTTTGCAAGGTGGGGATAAAAAAATTGACTGACCCGTCGAGGCACTTCCTTGATGTCGAAAATTTCCAGCTCCAAGAAACTTGTCATCTCCGCTAAACCGTCAAGGAGAATTTCTACGTTGATGAAGTTCTCGTGCGATTCAAAACGTCGGTGCAGATCAGTCATGCTTATGACGAGACTTTTGAAAACGTTTTCTTGTGATCTGGTTGGTTTGCACACTAGATCTAGGATGTGGTTTTGGATGGCTTGAAGTTTTGAGTTGAAGTTTCTCCTCTCCAGCTCGGTTTTCGTTTTCTTCAGGTTCGAAACGCTCGATCCAATGTTGAAAATCACGTTTGCAAGGAACCGGTCCGCAGTGTCTTGGACGTGCCGAGCTAAACTCTCGTACGACATGATGATAGAACTGAAAAATATTATAAAATTTTAGCTCAATTTGTATGTAAATATATAAAGTTATAAATAGAGTTTTTATAATAGTGTCCTAATTTCTTATATGAACTAACCTTTTTTAAAACGCACTTTCTTAGAATTGTATTTTAAGAATTTGAGACAATTGATTGTATCACTAGAAACGATAATAAAATACTAAAGACTTTAATGGGAGAGATTGATAAGAACTGTTCGGCTGCTTTAAACATACTAAAACTAGTTATAAGTATATCAATAAAAATATCAGCTTTGGTGATTTCGTAGAAATTTTGTCTTATTTTTAAAATTATTCCAACTCATTACCTGTCTTATATGCTCCCCTCCACATAGAATACACAAATTCAAAGATGGATGGACAGAATTGAAATTTGTGAATGAATTGACAATTACTTTTCCCAAGCATATTCATTTTTAGTTTTATTTTTTATTAATAAAATATTATCGAGTAAAATTGTTCAGATAATGTTAGTTTGAAGTAACAATGCTGAACTCCAGTGTTTTGAATTAAAGTTGATTACTTTATGAAGTTTAAACAGCAATATGAATAATACAGTTTTATCTGACATCGAGATTATTTTCAAAATGTACAGAGCATACTAGTTTGATATAATGTTCCATTAGCGCTCCGAGGTCCGAATTCATTTTTTCTGTACAAACCAAAGAATTTACGAAAAAGTGAACCAAACACCAACAATGTTAATTGTAATTTTGTTCAAAGTAAATAAGTGTTATCAACTTTTATCATCATTTATCATCACAGAAACAAAGCTGTTCCTAACACTGTCTAAATAAAAAAATATCCTCGTGTACACGAAAAAGTCATTGCCATAGACACGGGCTAATTTGAGCCTTGACCTTATATTTTATAAACAAATGATCTCTTTTATAAAAGTCATAAGTATGTGATGATCGTCCAAAGCGAAGACACGTTAGATTAGATAAGTTAAACGTTTAATCTACCACGACGGTGAGACGATTGAAAAATCGTCACTATTAATTAGTTTCATTATTACGCATTAATTTTAATTTCACGTGATTTTTTCAAAAAAGCAATGTCTACGTTACTCTGACATCCAATCAAAACAAACAAGGTAAGACACCTTTCGTTCCAACAGTTACAGTTCATTTTTGCAAAACAAATTTTAATTGTTCTGATTAATAATTCTAAAAGACACTGGTTATTCCTCAGGTTAAAAATTCGTCTATTGTCAAACAATGGCCACAAGTGTCTTCGAAGCAATAGAGGCGGATGACGAGGAGGAGGTTCTTCGGTTACTGAAAAGCGGAGCCAATGTGAACTGCATCGCTCACTGGGACGGATATGCTTATCAGACACCTCTCCACTGTGCAGTCAGAAGGCAATCTTACGAGATCGTCAGATTACTTTTGGAGCACGGGGCAGACGTCAATCGTCGCACCTTCGGTTACTTGTGGTCGCCCTTCAACCTCGCGATCTCCGGCAGCTTGGAAATCGTCTCACTCTTGTTAGACTTCGGTGCGAAAGTAGAATCAAACGGCGAGTATCAGATCACACCTCTGCATCGGGCAACAACTTTCGGACGGGCTGATGTGGTTGACAGGTTGATCCGAAGTGGAGCCAATGTCAACGCCAAGGACAGCGAGGGAAAAAGTGCCCTGTACCGCGCAGCGATGACCGAAAATTTAGAACTCATGAAACTCCTTATTGAAAATGGAGCTGAGGTTAATCCTGGCGGGTACAAAGTCTCACCTCTACATTGTGGGGTGAAGAAAAAAAATCGACCGATTGTTAAAATGTTGTTGGATCGCAATGCTAATGTGAATTTCCAGCTTGATGGATCCAAAACTGCTCTGAATTATGCGGTGGAAAATGACGATGTGGAGTTTGTTTGTTTGTTGCTGGAAAAAGGAGCGGATGTAAATGTTCAGAGTTTAGTTTATGAGACTTCTGATAAACAACATTTTCCGCTGGAATATGCTTGTGCGTTGAACCATGGAAGGTGTAAAAGAGTCCTTTTAACGCAAGTGATAAAATTGAAAATTTTGGAAAAAAATGTTTGTGAGAGAAATGGTGTTTTGATGGAAAATGAATTGAGGGCCTTAGGGAGCAGTTGGAGGGACGAAGAGGAAAAGTTGAGAAAGGCAAAGATTTGTAATGACACCAATGTTTCGTTGTATAATATTCTTGTGGATAGTTTTGAGAAACTTTCATATTATTTTCGTAATAGAAAGATCAGGGAGAATTTGAACAATTTGAGAATTAGGGAGAAGTGTCCATTGTATTCGGACATGTTGAATTACCGCATTGAAAGGGGATTAGAGGCAGCTGAAACTTTGGAGAGAGGGGAAGAGCTGACTCGACATATTTTGTCTAACGTTTATGTCTTGCCGGATGTTTGTGTCAAAAATGTATGTAAATTCATGGGTAGTTGTGATTTCAAACTCCTGATCGATTCTTTTAAAATATGAATTCATCATGATATTTGAAATGCAGGTATAAAAATAGTTGTCCTTTACAGTTTATCATAATAGTGTCCTGAATTCTGATTGATAGCAACCGCATTTGAGCTGTGGACGAACCCGCGTGTGATCACTTAAAATTCCAATCACGTTCACAGTTGCCTCACATGAAAATCCAATGTCAACTAATGATTACTATTGAACCTACGAAAATAACTTTCAACGACTGAAACGCATTTCTACAAAATTTATAGAAAACAAATTTGTATACTTTATTTCAAATTTTATACAAATTTGAGATTCAACATTGTTCTGTTAAGATCTCATTTTTTATTCGAAATCGTTTGATGTTTTACTCTGCTTGACAAAATGGTATCCTTGTTACTGCCTCAATCCAAGCTAAGTATGCGCCAACTCGAGTGTTCACCGCTATGGATTCACCGCAAGAGGAACCGTAACTTATAATCCCGATCAAAACTAACTTACGTGTCGTTGGATTTTGCCACAGTAAAGGACCGCCACTATCCAACTTGAAAAAAAATATTTACATTTTAATTCCAAACCTACTTTACTTATAATGGCAATAAAATATTTATTATGTATGATTATAATTAATTTCCTTAAAAAATATACAAAATAAATTTTACTCTGTAAACTGTAAATAATGTTTGAAAGATATATGAACTTACTTGACAAGCGTCTTTGCCTTTGGTAAAAGTACAAATTTGTCTGTAAGTTACATCGTGGTACACCCTCTCACATTGTACATTACTTCGTACACTAACTTCGGCTTTTTGCAAAATGTTTGATGATTGGCCAGCAAACTCAACAGTTCCCCAACCTGCGGATCAACAAAAGATGGTCGCAAAGTTGCCTTGACGTTCTATTTGATAAAGATTCTGCTCTTTGAATGAATAATTAATTACCAAGGATAGTCACGAACGATCCTACAAAACTATCAGCTTGATGCAAAAATGGTAAACATGCAGGTCCAATCAGTGGGCCATAGTATATAGTTCCATCGATTAAGATGATTGCTATGTCATTGAAACCAGTAGTTTCATTGTAACCGGGGTGGACGTAATTTTGTCTAGCCCTGTACAGTCTCGTTGCCTTCGTCTCGCTACCTAAAAAGAGATTAACACGTTCACCATCTGTCGGACATTTTTAGGATCGATTTTCTACAATACTGTTCTCTCGTTTGTATTTTGTATTTTTAATTTTCATAAATTATGAAGTGTTAGTTTACCAGTTGAGGTATCATGCTCTCCAACCAAAACACCCATAATCTCTATAGGAAGTTTTCTAACGCAATGAGCAGCAGTGATAACGTGATAATTGCTTATAATTGTTGCTCCACAAATGAGCTCGTTGATTTGAGCATTCACAATTCCAGCCATCATAGGATACTCGTTGACTTCTGTATCGGTTCCGCCAACTATTCTAGTCTACATTCAAAAATTTTGTAATTTCAGAAAGGATTCCATCGAAAATCAATCATTTAGACAATTTTTCTTATTTCTTACAGCTTTTTTCCATCCACAGTTACAATTAGAGTTGTCGTCAGTAACTGCAGTAACGGAGCAATAATAACTCGATCTCATTGCGTTGTATTCATTTCTGAAACGGACCACCAGAGTCTGACCATCTGATACTTCTGTAAACGATTGTTGACCACAGTATCTTCTTGGGTCACCTGGATTTACGTATACTGTGAAATCGGAAATTCTACAGTCTCTACTCTGGAATTAAATAAAATTTATAGCATTATTGGAATCAATGTAACTGATCAAATAAAAAGTATTTCCATATGCTGTCCAGATTAATTGTTTGAGATTAAAATATTAATGTTTTACATTAGGTAAATTAATTCGACAATCGATTCTAATTCGGTAGACGCTGGTTGCAGTGTATTGACACGTTTTTCTTCCATTCACAGTACTGTTTGGATATCCTGGATTGGCAATGTAATACGTTTGGCCAGGGATAATATCTTCTTCCAATATACATGATTGATCCTGTGCCAAAGCCAAGCTAGAAAGAACTAATAAAATAATCGAAACAAGTTGGAAAGGACCTGGAAAATACAAAAAATGGTTCTTCAGTGACCTAAATAAAAACGATATTGATTGCAAAACCACAATTATAATTTGGCATTTTCACTGCCACCGAAAAGAATCATTTGAAAATAATTTCATCGTGCGAATTTGATCAAATATAGATAAGCAGATATTTGTACAATGACAATTTAATTGAGAGGATTAAAAAAAAGAACATTGAATTTGGAAAAAAATTGTTTTTCCTATCATTAAATTGTTTATAATCTTGACGAAAATAAGTTTCAACGAAAAAAATTGTTTTTATTTTGCAAGCATTGCATAATGCAAACAATTAGGCATTTTTACGTCAAGTTCTAGGTATTGTCAAGTAGATAGATACCAAAATTATCTGTCAAATCTGCCAGCAAAATAGTTTTAATGGACTTCAGTACTTACCGACAATTTTAAAACATACACCAAATTGATTTATAACGGCCATTATACATCGGTTATTTTGTTAAGTACACTTTCACCTACTGTGTTTTTGAACTAAATTCAAACTAAAACGTTCATATTAATTCGCAGCTGCTTTATATGACTGCAATGTCAACTGATAACATTAAAACGCGTTTTAAATACGGTATCATACTTAAAAATGTTTGCAAATATCTAATTTTTATATCTTTTCGATTTGATTGTTATTTACGTATAATTATACCTGTACACTTCAATGATCCTAGCCAGAAAAACAGTTTCGATCAAATTATTAGGAAATTGCTATGAAAAAACAACTAATCTTTACAAAACAGATCTGAATTTTATTACATCAACAATCAAACATTTATTAACAAAAATAATTTAATTATAAATATACTGGCTCTCATTGTGGAATAATTTCAATTATTTCAATTCGACAATGACTCTAAGGCTTCAATCAAATTTGTTAATTCATTCTTGTTCATTTCAAGTTGTAATAAATTTTCTGGATTGTCTTTATTGAGAATGAAGTCCAATTGGAGAAGTGCTGTCCTGACAGAGGCCATTTTACTGGAGCCCATGACGTACTGAAAGATGATTGTTAAATATAAAGTGAAAGTTTTTTTTTATTTTTTGAAGAAATTTTCTACTTTGAAACATTACCTTTACTTTCCAATCAAAATCATGTACTAGCGGACTGTCGTATCTGGAGCCATCCCGAACCAGGGCCTCCACCAGCTGCTCCTTTCGGACCTTCATACATGTCAAGATTGATGATTTCAAAAAATCAGGGAACTCGTTATATTCTTTGGGGATCTGAAAATTTAGGATCTGTTAATTAAATGAATATCCAATAAAAGTTCAAAATCAACAACGCACAACATAAATAAGCTATTGACACAATGAGACTAACAGAATGAAAAATTTATAGTGCACCTTTTCTTTATCAAGTAGATTTATTGATATTGGATTTTTCAGTAACTCCATAAACGATTCGTATAAAAAATTAAAATCTTTCTCCTTCCAGTCTTCACTGAAGCTTTCGAATTTTGGACCTGGGTGTCCACAAATTTCATTAACACAGGCGTGTAATAACTGTAAAGAAGATAAGGTTTTTTTCTTAAGTTTCTAAAATTTTTTATTGATTGTAATAACACCTGCATTGTGATTACTGTTTTCACATACCTCTGTCAAAGCTTTTTTCTTCTCTGCTCCAAAAATGTTATTTTCCATCTCACTGGTTCCTGTCATTATTTAATCTGTCAAAAAAAAATTATGATGGTAAATATTTAATCTGTAACACAGAAAATAAAAATACATAAGGTATGCATTGAATTATGTATTTATATATATTAATAAATAGTACATCAAGACATGTGCACTTTACCTTGAATAATATGACCTGATTTAATTTATTCAACGCTTAATGAAAATAAACAGCAATTTTAATCGCAGATAAAAAATAATGTAAACATCACATGTTCTTTGCAACGTGTTCAGAAAATATTTTGACGTATTGTCAAAACATGGCTGTTTCGACACGGCTGTAAATCAGAAACATTCAACCATACCTCTCGCATTTCAGTGCACACAAGACACGTTCAGAAGACACATGAACTCGAATACTCGTTAGTTTCTTTTCATAACCAATTTCACTGAACATTACTAAACTCCAATTTGAATTATTTTTTTATGAATTTCTAATTTTTAATCATTCTAAAATGATTACATCTTTTTCAATTTTTCAATATAAAATTCAATTGAAAAGTTTTACAACTAAATAAAATATACTCGAACCAACATAAATTTACAAATTAATTTCCTGACTTGAGAAATTCTGATGGTTTTTGAATGTTAAAAATTAATTGGAACGACCAGAAAACATTACAATAAGTTAAGCAAAACCGAAAAAACGAATCTTAATGAAAAATGCACGGCGTTTTTCATTCTCCTTTGAAACCCCTATCACGATCTAAACCGTTGCCTTCTTTCTTTTTTCTAGCATATAGAAAAGCAAAAGAGAGCACGACCTGGGACATCGCATAGCCTTCGGCATTTTCACGTTTCGCACAAATAAACTCCCTAAAATAGAGGCTCCGAGGAAGGACAAATTGCAAAGGTAATTTTTTTTCATGCCATGGCGCTGGCTGTTGCAACTGCACCAGAACTGCAACGCGTAACAAAATATTAACAGCGCGTTAATTCTCTCACTCCCGGTTTGGCCGTTGAAGAACGCGCTACGTCAGTTCAAATCCCTGTGCCCAACCCTGTAACAAGGAGGAGGATAGTGAGGAGCTTTTTTTTAATTGTCAGTGCAGTGCTTCGCGTGCATCCTTTCAACAGCTAGGATACGACGTCGCAGTTCTGGCGTTGCACTTTTTAAGTGACTCGCAAAACAAAGAAAGTGAACGAACTCAAAATCGATTGAACGCCGGGTGAGTGTTTGGCTATTTTCAGGCTTGCCCGTCAACGCAAAACTCACATCAATATCGTAACGACGATTTGTAATCGGTTATCATGCGAAATTATCCGTGTGATTTCATCCAACCGGCGATATCATTTGACCCTCTAAGTGGCTTGGAATTTGTTGCTTCTTCAGATTACGCTTTTTGACCAATTCATCTCGTGGATCATCCTTTCGTTGCCATTATAATTTGTACCCCTAAAAACAACCGTTTTATTAGCAATTTTCATCTGTTCAGAAATTTGTAAATTATATGTTATCCGTGTTGTATTCCAAGTTAGATGAGAATTATAAGAAAAATTGATGTTTCAAAATTACTTAAAGGATGATGTGAATCTCGTTTGAGAGGTAATGAAAGAAAATAACGTAATAAATCGTTTATAAGACGATATAAATCAGCCGATATAATATTGACAGTTTGATTCAGTACGTCGAATGTAATTTCATACTCGGAAATACGCGATAAGATGTACTCTTTCAAGAAGCCTTTTTCATAGGAGCTTATCAGCTAACTAACCGTTTTCCTTTTTTTCATTTTGCTTTTTTAGTTGCACTTTCATTCACATTTCAATTGCTTGCAAACAAATCAGTGTATCTCAGTTAACTTTATGATGTGGAATAGTTCTCTTAACGAGAAACGTAGAGGCAGTAGTCAACACTGCCGTTGTTCACTTTAATTAACAATTTTTAAATCAATATACTTTATTTTTATTTTTATTTTCTTTCATTCTGAAAGTTATATTCATGGCATGGGAATTTTTAGCACGATTGCACATTTTATAAATTTTTATGTACATCATAATCCAGCAGGCCTGAGATATTTCATATCAAAAGTTGCACGAAAATGTGTACCAGAAGCACGTAAGATGTGATAATAAATGATAATCTCCTCTTTCGGCAATTTAAGTCACACAAATTTATGAATGTAAAATGAAATTTCTTTTTACAATGTTGCACCGATCGGCAGTATATAATCAAAGTGAGAAAAAAATTATGGGAAGGGCGTTGACTTTGTTTTGTTGGGCTGATTCTGAAATACGAAAAAGCCATATATTTAGCGTGTTTCTACATTTTTATGGAAATCTCGTGTATTATGAAATTGATGTTCATCAAATTTTATTCCACTTTTATCTCAATATGCACGACATTTATGTAACGCATAAACCATTTATTGGTATTCGCTGACGGTTATTGAACAATTCCCTTCTTACACACGAGTGAAAAACATCACTTTTTTTTTTGATATATGAAAAAAAGGGGTATTTTAGTAGCGGACTAGACAGATACAAATTCTTACTGTCAATCAAACCTTATGAATTCGCATCCGTCGAAATAAACAAGTGGGAAACTTGGAATCCATCCTGAATCACATTTTGAATTAAAATTCATCCGAAATAAATTATTCATATTCTCTTCTGAATAAGATATTTTTAGCTTTTTTAATTAATATTTTCCCTATACATTATTTGTATCAGCGGATTCTCAGAGTTTAACTCCGGGGTATTTTAAAATTTGAATTTTTACATTGTTTTTTTTTTCTACACAAAAAAATAGTTTAAAAAACAATCTTCGGGACTTTGAATACAGTCATAAGTAGGACGTGATAAAAATCGTGTAATTACAAAAGTTTTATAATGATCTAGATGTGTCATTCCATAATAATAATGATTAATAGATTGATAATTACTAGTAAAAATATTTAGATGATGATTTTTTTTGTAAACATTAGTTTCATGACTAATAATCATTATATTATCTACGATTTATAATTGCAAACTTCAAATCTCTCTTATATAACAAAAAAATCGGATGATCATTTTCTTTGTTCCAATTTTGAAATTGATATTTAAATATTCCAAAGATAATGTCATTTTAGAACATTCAAACCCGACTTTTGTTACAAACTTCTGGTCTCCAAAAACCAACCCCAAAATTGTTAGGATAGTTTGAGAAAAATCGGTAAGAGTTTTACAATCAGTTTTTTAAACAAAAAGTTAGCTCATAATTGAATAACAAGAATTTGAATTCGATTCATGTGGAATCCAAATGTCGACCGGTCGATTCGTTTGATTGTTCATTAAAAATGCCACCGCGGTTAATGTAACGAGATTTTGAATTTTAATTCCGATTAAAACGTGGTGGTCGATTTGATTGACTCACGGGACCACAAATTCGATACAAAAGCTTGGTTCGTGCACAAAACGTAGTACCCGAAAAAAGGAAAAAAACTATAATAGAAAACGAGAAAGAAGCAAGAGCGTGTAAAGTAGATTTGACAGAGTCAGTGATGGAGAAAGAAGGAGTGCAGCGTGAGTGACGCCAGCGTGAAGCATCGGTGGCGGCGCCGGCGTGGCCGCCTACTCGTTTGGTTTGGGTTAGCGCTGGAGTAGACACTAGACAGTAGGCAGTAGGCCGCGCGTTACCGAATCAAGTGGATGCAAACCGCGAGTGCTCTTGCCAATTGCCTCTCGCTTGATAAAACGTCAAAGTTGTTGTTGCATTTTGTTGATGGCGATTCCCAGTGATTGCTAACAGTGCAGTTCCGAAACTAAAGTGTCGAAATTCGCGGAGAGGTGAATATAACTCGCCCGGACAGAGAAGAGGTTAGTTTTACACGTGGGCCTATTAATTCCGCCCTCAAATTTTACCTTCATCATTTCTACTTGAGGCCCCTTCGCGCCCAAAATTCGGCCCGCGCATTTTCCCTCTTGATTCAATTTTTATTCGATTATTTTTTGTTCTTTTTCTGTAAGAAAATTGTGCCCCGAGAGGGCTTTCGGCTTAGGCTAGAAATTGCTCGGAATAACGGGGGGATGCGCCGGCGAGGACGCGTCTGGGCGTGTTGGCGGATCACATTTTCAAGTTGCATTTCGAGGACTCGATTTGTCACTGGAAGTTAGGTTAACCGGCGCTTTTTCGCCATTTTGAAAATGTACACGCAACACGCACGCAATCAATAGCGTTGCGGCGGTGGCGGCGACGCGCTTCCAATTTGCAACGCAAAGCCAATACATCCCGAGAACCAGGTCGATCGAGTGCGATTTTCGGGCTCGTGAAAATGAAAGGACGACGGCAATTCAGTGGAGAAGTGTTGATCAAGGACCGCTCGACACCGTCCCGCCCTTTTTTTTCGACGACCGTAGCGTAGAATTGTATAAATCCGAAGATGAAGATGTATAACGGAACAACGCTCGCCGTTGTTCAACGCTTTGTTCCGCTTATACTTTGACTCTTTTGCCGCCTGCGCCATCTTGATCCTAGCATAAACTCGATGACTGTGTCAAAACTTTGTCCTCAAATATTTGATTTTTTAACTCAACCACAAAATCCCTCGACGAAATATCAATAAACAAAAGATTATTTGTAAACATTTTTCAACTGTTTTTTTTTTAATTGTGTTATGCTTTTAAAATATTTGAACATTCCTGGCTCGTCCTTTCGTCGGTAATTCAAATTTCATAGAAACGGAATTTTAGAAATTGCTTGAAGATTTGAAATTTCAAAATACTAAATACAGAATGCTAATAATTGTTCGGTGTTTATCAAATTTAAAAGAGAAGAAAAGAGAATAACGAAAATGGCGAAAAACTGAACATTGTTATGGAAAAACTATTAAAGATTGAGTCATATCGCTGGAAGATAAAATGAACAATTTTTTTATCGAAAATCCCGGACTCTTTGTTTTAAAAGAAAACAAACATTTTTATTGGCGATAATTTCATGCCGCAATAATAACGAGCTTCGTTATTGTCTCTTTTTCAGCATTCAAAAGACGACGCGAATATTCGATTCGAAATTATTTATTCAATACCATTCGTGTTCCTCTTGTTGTTATGTTTATTTAATGACACAGATTTTTTTTCCCTTCAATTAAAAAAAAAACTCCGAGAGGATGTGATGCCTGGCGCTGATATTTTAATCGTATCAAAAAGTGATGTAACTAGCATTGTCCTCCGTAACCGCTGTTTGCCAAACTGTTGATAAAAATATTGTTGACACAATAAAACGAAATCGGATTGTTTCTCTTAATTTAGGCGTAGCATTGTAAGGTCGTTGACAGATGACTGCTTTGTTTGTACTCAAGTTTGCACTCAGAGTGATTCCATGACGCAGAAGAAATAAACACAATTATTCTCTTCTAGCCTCTTTTCTTTTTGCTCTAATTTTTTTTTTAAACATTTGATTCATCCTTTCATAGGATTGTGTTTGAAATGCTTGAACGATGGCAAAAATCATTCCAAGTGTTGAAAACAAAGAAAAATGAGATTCTAAAATTAAATTCCAATGCTATTATTCTTATCAAAACTTAATCACCGACTAACTTTGACATTGCATTGTTATTTCAAAATTACTTAACACTCTGTGCGAGCCTGAGCCGCATAAATCATGCGCTTTTTTGTCGCGCTGTCGTTATTTTCCAATTATGCCAATAAAGATAAACGATAGGCTCTCAAACAATATAAATAAAAATCTCACAAATTTAAATTTACGCGCAGGTTTTATTGCCCCAGTTGCTAATTCAACAGCTTTCGAACATTACCGCTCAAATTGTTTTCGAATTGGTAACAAATTATAGGATAATCTTAAACTGCAAACTTAAGGGGGGGGAAAAAAAGGTTGACCTCGGTTGACCCATTGACCCAGTTTTGAACGGTGAAACCCTCAAAAAAATGTAATTTCTAGTTTCCAAGTTCCTTTTTTTTACGAACTTGCCCCCAATTCTTCGCTTCACTTCTTTGTTCCCAAAAGTCATAAAAACGACTCGAGGAAGGAATCATTGAAACAATTAATCGAACGGAGAATAACATTTCAATACCAAATATAACTTCGTGCGTCAAAGNTTAAAAATTTGCTTGGCTTGAATTGAAATCTGAATAACAATAGACGTGCATTACAATAACAAGTTGATAATGATAAGATGGTAAACAAACTCTCGTATAGTGATATTTCTTATTAAGAAAAGTGAGCGTCTCAATCGATCTATAATATTGAATTACGCTTGAAATTAAAAAGAAACGATTCCATTCAAGCTATCTCTCAATGCATAACAAGCTTCATTACCAGCTAATTAATTCCATTCGTGTAATCAAATCAAAAACCTACTATTTTTTTTCTCCTTCTTCTTCCTCTGCTCCTTCAATTTCTGTTTGGCTGATGAACTTCAATTAATTTCACCTTCAAAAGAAAGCGGAGAAAAAAACATGGCCAGAGCCACAACAAAAAACAACAAAATGCCCGGCCATCGTAATTAACTTCAAAATAAAGCTTGGAAATCGATTGTTCGCGTAATCGTTGAATAATAATCCGCCTTGGCTAGAACCAATATGAAAGTAATATTTAGTTGAGTGACCGATAACGGATCGGCTTGCCCACATCTTTTGCCTTTCGCTTCCTATGACACTGAAACGTTAGCTGAAAATCACGAATCACGTTGTTCCCGCGAGCAATCTCTAAGCCAATCTCTGGCAAAAACTCAACCAATTAATGTTGGTGCAAATTTTTTTGCCCGGTTATCTTGAGGCTCTTCCGATACAAAGGAGCATAAAAATGCAAGGGGAAATGAAGAAAAAAAAAATAGAAAAAAAAAAACGTTATGGAAAAATTGTTGAGCCGTGTTCGCCGTCCGGGGTACAAAAATAATTATAATTGATCGTTTGTTGCAGGATAGACTGGAGTTTTTGACTGTACAGAAAATCGCGGAAATAAGGGTGCGTCAAAAATGGGTGTGCGACAAAGCAAAAGGTCTGTGGATATAACAACAACGCCAAAGAAAGAAGCCGCGGCGAGCGAAGCCAGCGATGCCACTACACCAGGCAATGGGAAGCCTGAGAGGATCGAAGACGCTGACTCAAAGCCAACTAATAACGGACTCGTGTCGCACACAGAAACTCCAGAAGATAAAGATAAGGATGAAGCTACTGAGAAAGACAGGGAGAAGGTACTTTAAATATATTTATATTCATTTGAACCGTAACCAACAATATGGGCTACATACATGAGACCACAGCGAGATAGAATGTCGGATTTGCAAAGCCAAGAACAAAACATGTTCCTACAACGTCTTTCTCTTCATTTAATGTTAATTAGAATATAAATAACATTCGCCTCGAATCCAACCGGGAAACTTCATTTTCAATTTGCAATTTACATTTTTCGTCTTCTTTTTTTCCCCCCGGTTATTATTGTAAACGCAAATGACTGACTAATCGAATTAAAATTTTTGTCCCCGGGAGAGTAGGGTTTGAAAATCTGCAAGATGTCTTAATGTTGGAAATGAGATACTTCCTTAATTGAGTAACCCCAAGTGGTAGAGCGCAGTCAAGATCCGAGGCCTAAAAGTGGATAATTTAAAATTAAAGAGAAAGACGGCGAAGACAATTTGATATGATGTGAGATACGATTATTATCGTGTGGTAGTTTTGGAGGACTTAGAAATGCGAATTAGCGATTCAGGTATCTGGAATTCTGTTGTAACAGTCGAGTCGCACCTGCACAAGCTGATCTCGCTCGTGCACAGCAGTGCTCGCACACCGTGTCCTCCGGCCTGTTTCTCTATTATTATTCGCTCTCAATGTTGTCTTCTCACTATTCTTAACTTTTGTCGACTAGAAAAGATTCGAACGACGACAAAAAGCCTATTTAAGAGTTCCCTACTGAAAAACAATCAAGCTTTGTTCCTTTTTCTCAAACCCAAATTAACAAATTAGAATTTATTATCACCGACGGGAACTGTTTTTTTTTCTTTTTTTATTGAACAAATATAAAAATAAACGTTTGACTGCACTTTTTTGGCTTGACTTCAAAGAAAATGAATAAATAAGAGAGAGAGGAAAAATTTTTTTTTTATAAGAGAGGATTAATCCGTAAAGTTGGACTTTGCACAAAGACCGTAACAGGCTTCGCTTTTCAAATAATTAGTTAAACGTTTCCACGAACAGTCAACTGCCTTGGTTCGTCACGTTTGAACAATATCAGACGAACAATGGGACGGAAAAGATAAGTGCTGGACATTTCGTTGACTCACAGACCAAGTTGGGTTTGCAATCGTGATTACTTAAGAAAGGATTTGCATCACTCCAATTACAACACCGAAAACCGTTGTTTCATTATAATCAACAAGTATGACTAATCGCCGATTTCGTTTTGACAATTGCAGCCTCAGGAGGACGCGGACAAAACGGAAGAAGAATCAAAACTAGAATCTAAGGAATCACCCTCGGAATCCGTGGAAGCCACGACGCCTAAGGACGAATCTCTGTCTAGCCCAACCTCGGCGACATCTCCAGAAAGCAAAGATTCCAAAAAGAAGGACAAAGTAAGTATACCCGACGATACGTAACGAGGCCCTTACGAAATCGGCCGGATCGGATTACATCTAAAACAGACGTATTTTTGCAGATAAAGAAGAAATGGTCCTTCCGATCGATCAGCTTCAGTAAAAAAGACAAAAGCAAGCCCAAACACGAAGACACCTCGAAGAATGGAGACGTCGCGAAAGAGGCGCCATTGGTTGAGGTAGGTAGAAAGCGCGGTTGTTGGCCGAAATGATCGACCGTGTTTATGTCAGTGTGACAATGAGGCATCCAACGCATCGACAGAAGCTTCGACGTTACAAAAAAAAAAAAAAAACTTTGCACTTTGTTTGGAAGCTCATTTTCAAGCACACGTGAAGTGTCAATGAGCTTCGCTGATTGACGTATCTTGCTTCTCAGCCAGACGTTTAAATTGATACATTAAAATTGTATCGAGCGAAATCCCCTCGGAAAAGCCGAGGTTCAGTGAATTTAGAACTGATGTAACGAAATCGCAACATTGCTCGGCCGTTTATTTATATCAAAGAAACTGTCCAATGACCTGGGGAAAAAAACGTCCAATGAAATTGTTGCAACAAAAGTGGTAAAGGATAAAAAAGACAAATCGGAGTTTGATTTTTTTTATCTAATCCGGTACTTTCTTTTTTTGTCTTTTTCATTTTTTTTTTTTTCATCTTTTGGAAATCATTCAAAAAAGATATTTTTGTGAAAGTTCTTTTTTTTCTTTGTCTTTTTTTGGGCGGGAACTTTCTACAAAGAATGAAAAAGAGGAAAAATAAATTGTAGCCGAAAGCAGACGAAAGATTGAAAACAAAAGCGTAGTCTTTGGATGTTGACGTGGCCTTGGCTGTACATCCGTACGGTCAATGGCTCAACAGTACTTCCGCACGCAACTCGCTTATAAAAATTCACTTGCCGGTGAATTTACATTAAGTAGCCTTTGCAATTGCACGCACTGGCCTTTCCTTTGGGGCCCCAAGCGTTCGCAATTTGTTTTTCACGTGACACAATCGCGTCTTTTTCCTTTCTTTTTCTTTTTTATTTTTGTTCTCTCATTCTGCCAATAGCCGTCCGCAAAGTTGCATCTGAAACTTCTCTTTCATCGATCTCGTCCTTCTTTGGAAAGATGAGACGCTTGGGGAAGAGTTTAACGCGTGACTCATCCGAACAACCACCACCAAGAAACACGATTCCGTGCAGCGATGCCAGATGTGCAACGTTCTCCAACGTTTGACAATAAAATTGTTTGTTCGAGGGTTCCACAGAATTCCTGGCGTAATACTAATTAATACCATCAATGGGGCGTTTTCCTCCCTATCATTGTGTTTATGTTTTGATTTCGGGGAAGATACGGGTCCAATAGATTTTGATAATGGTCGTATAAAAAGGGAGAGGAGGGGGAACGAATATATATTTTTTTTCGCTCATTTCAATAGAAAATCTTGGGACAGAAAAATTGCAAATGTGTGTCTTATTGGAAAATCAGTGAGCCATCTAGTCTGTTATTGTTGGATATACGGTTCAACGGCCCAAACTTCCCGGATATACTTACCTTGCGATATATGTTGTCGTGAAAAGTGTACGCTTCAACACCATATAAGTTTGCGCATAAATACGACTCGCTATTGGAATCGTTTGACGACTGACTGCAAATGATACTGACGAATAAAATCCAACTGTTATATTATTTTTCTCGCCCCAGAAAACATAAAGAAGAGGGTGGAATTTAATAATTCAATTGATGAAATTTTAATTACTGTCACAATTGACGCAAACTTGGAATCCCCTCGGGTTTTGTCTGCCCGCATGTTTTGTCTGTGCGTGTTAACTGCACAGCGATAAGAATTGCGAGCGCAGTTGACTGTTACACACCCTTGAATCTAGCAACTAAGCGTGCGATCAACAAGGGCTGTGCGTTAGTTAAAACAAGTATTCTTTGTTCGAAGCCTCTTGACTCGCGATAAAATCGAGACAAGTCAACCTCCCCCTTTCTTTTCTCAGCCGTGTACACAGACTCATCATCAGACCAACCGAGGTGAAAATCCAAAGTCGATTCATCAAATCTCAAAATACCTCCATAAATTATATCAATTTCAACACTGACTCCTTACAACAAAGTTATAAACTTATATGTTCAATTATTGTTAAAAAAATAAACGAAAAAATGAAAGAAAATAAATCATACTGAATATTAAAAACAAAAATATATCCGATTAAGAAATAAAGAATGAAATGAATTGACAAGTTTTTATTGATAAAAGATGATCTGGAACAAGTCGACTGGCAAAGTTGTTGATGGGATGAGACAGTGGGGCTTGCAGTATTTATGTGGATATACATGTATAAAATAAAGAAAGAAGTTGACGCTCACAGTGTTACACTATCGTTGAGGACGTTTAAGGCACTTAAACCGGTTCTCCGGTGGGCTCGCGGCGGGAATAGTAAGGCAGCACGGTAGTTTCCTACACTTCGATTCATTTCGTTCCAAATGACGCGATGAAATTCATCCTTTGTACGAGATAAGCCATCGATGGGCCCCATGAGCGCGCGTTTTCCTTTCTCTCGTTTTCACGTGAACAATGCCCATGTGCCTCGTGTTCCGAACGGAGATCACTTTCTGATATGTATTTTCGCTATTGGTTTATTCAGGCTAATCGCGCCACTGAGAATGTAGTCGTTCAACCGTGTTTAATGTCAGATCTGCTTTGTAGTTTTAGGCCAATATCGATTCTTCGTTCTCATCGTTTTACTTATTCCATTCCTTTTCATACAAAAAATTTGAGTAATGGTGTACAGTTTTTTTTTCTCTTCATTTTATGGTGAACTTTTTTTTTCTTCCTTCTCAAGTTTGTTTTTATTCTAGAACAAGTTTTAGTTCTCGTCTTTTTTTTTCTTCTTTTTTGGTGTTATGAAAAGTCATAAAATTTAATGGAAATAAATAATGAACTGCACACAAAATTCTATACACCTTGAGCGCATTGGAATGCTTAGAAGAACCTCATGACCGTCGTTAATATTACGAGAGTATGTTGTTAGAATACGAAATTCGGTCATTATTTGTAAATGCATTCAAAGCATGAAAATGAAATTTTCCATTAGGAAACATAAATTGAAATGTTTTCTGAAAGAGCAACTTTCAGAGTGTCAAAGTTGCATTTATAAGTGGACAGGGTTTGACATTTTATGTCTCCGTAGAATTTCGTGTCCCTTTTTTCCGTGTTTTTTTACGATTCGTTTACAATTTAAATTTCCTTCCAAAAGTTTGAAAGACTCTTCGCGTGAATTTTTTATAAATTTTTTTTCTCTCCCCCAAACGTTTAAATTTTAAAAGCGCAGAAGAAGTTTGACAAGTTGTAAACTGACGATTTGCTATTTAATTCATGAATGGAATGTATTTTTACACGTGCGCCGTTATCGCTACTATTTTTACCTTATAGATGATGATGAACTATTTCAATTGTAACTTTATATAAATGGAGCTGAACGTGACAGATACTTCAACCATGCGACCGTGCCATTCATTCATATCTTATGTGATTCATTTTTCTTGGTAGAAACCGAAATGGTCAAAACATTCTTTCTAATCTCAACTATTTTTATCGTTCAGCACAAAAAAAATAAGAAATACTTGACATTTTTTCTTTCGCGTCCATTTTTCTTCATTACTAAATTTATAAGAATTGAAAATCGCAACGAGTTGATTCAGAAAATATAGTCTCTATTTTTAAAAGTCATCGTCACGTTGAAATTCCCGTTGTAGTCGGAATGAAACATCGCTTGAATCTGTGATCTTTAAACGAAATTATATGGACTGAAATTTATACGAATTAGGGTGGGACCCGAAAATATAATTCAATCGGTTCGTGCGAGTCAACAATCGCCCACATTTCATTCTCCCTTCGTCGTCATAAAAAACACGAAAAACAATTGGCAAACCGATTTTGCAACAACTTTTGTGTGCGAAAACTAGCAGCCTTGTGCGGATTTGGGCGTCGTCTAGTATCGAGCGTTGAGACGCCGGGACGCGCCGAGCTGTTGCCATGTCAACCAGCAAACTTGCAGGGTTTTCGCCGGTTTTCATTGAAATAACTCGCAAACATTTGCCATTGCAATTTGTTTATCCTGTCAAATATTTGCACTGGGTCATTTGCCAATCAATCAGGCAAATCAAATTAACATTACCCAAACCCTCATTTCCTTTATTTTTAATTGCTAAATACTGCCCGAGCTCTCGAAGTTTTATTTTAAAACGTAAAGAAAATGTATCTCCCCCCCATTTCAAGTGGTATTAAATATTTCCACCTATAAGTAATTATGGATTTTTAATATTAGACAATTCCTCGAAATATTTAAAATTATATGGTTGAACTGGAAAGGCTTGTTTTTATATCCCTTTATATTCCATAACGAAATCATGAGTCGTACAATCATGAGATTATTATCGCAAGTGTTGCACGTGCTTGTGTAAAATGCACAACCACGCGTGTCAGGAGTAAGACTACGCTCCTTTTTTATTCCCCGTTTCTTTTCCTACATGCACCCATGTGGAACTGCGCAGAAGATAAACTCCGCGGTCTTGAACAAAATTTACGGACCGTTGCATCTGAGTAGTCCGTAGTTGTAAGGTGATAAAGTGATAACTAGGCTGATGCCCACTATTAACCCTCACAAATTCCAAAACAATCTCAACGTCGTTTAAAAAAGTAGCCTATTAATGAAACTATCAATTTAAAACCCTCCCATTTAAAAGTCACCTTTTTTTTTTTTTTCATTCATTTTTTATCTCTGAATTACGC
>JAAMPD010001153.1:0-28913 GCA_025266255.1 Trissolcus basalis | reverse complement strand
TTCTTGTTCAAATAGGTATATTTCCTAAATAATATGTAAAAAGATTTGATTAAGAATTTTCATACTACAATTACGTAATTTCCTAATTAATGTTAATAACAAAACTAATCAGTAAATTTCTTTATACAATTAAGAAAATTTCTTTTTCAATTGAGAAATTTCTTGTTTCACATTTCCTAATTCCTTTTTTTTTGTTAGGAATCCATAGGAATTCAAAACACGGGGTGTTGATGCAAAAGTGTGAGTGAAGTGTGTTTGTGAAAAAGTGTGTGAAAAACGCAATTGTACAATATTATGTATAATAAAATCAATGAAAGGCCAATTCAGCATCGCTCAGCATCGTCAGTTTTGCCAAAATCAGGTAAGGTAAATGCATCGGATATCGGACATGCTTATGACATCGGACGTTATATATATTTCTTATGGAGTGTCCGATAATCTTAAATGTCCGAAAACCAGTGCATTTACCTTAAGTGACTCATGAAAAAATAAATAACAAAAGGAACGAAAAAAAGCTAACATAAATTAAACAATCAATTGTTTTTATTTCACTATTTTCTTATAATATTTCTGTGGTTGGCGGGAAAAACGAGGTAAGTGTATATGAAATTCTTATAAACTTACCTCGTTTTTCCTGCCAACTACAGATTTGTTTACAAAAAGTTCAACCAGCAACATTCGAGTTTTTCAGTTTCGTACATTCAAGTTTATTGATATTTTCTATTAACCTTAGTCTTGAGCCATTCAAATTGTTGATAAAATATATAAATTGTACAATAAATGATAAATTATTGTCTTTCGTCGTGTAAAACGAGGTAGAATACTAAAAAAACATTTCGTATTCTATATCATCACACCCGTATTGACTTATTTTAAAATTATTGATTAGAATTCAATGTGTGGTATAGTGAACAAATTGTATCTACAACAAACGTGTACTACCAGTATACTCAAAAAAGGTTGAGTGATTGTTGCGACTGATTGTTTTCGAATGAGTATTTCAGTCTGTGGTGAAAATCACAATTAATATCACGTTTACAAGCGTACAATCATTTTCGTTCAATTACACGATGCTCTGCATCCATATGCAACACTTACAATCGCATATCCACTTGATAACAATCATAATAAAATGTGACGATTAGACTTTCGATTTGTTACGCAACAACTTATTTGATATGTGTCTCGTTTCGAAATTAAAAACTTTTCCATTCGTTGTTTGAATCAAAGAAATGAAACGGTGCTTTCATTTTTTTGATTTTGAAACACAAAATTCCATTTTACTGTACAAGTGTTGTAATCAAACTTTATTTAATTCGATGAGACCTTTCATGAATTATCTACAATCTTTTCTTCTCTCTTTTTTTTTGTTTTTTCATTGTGTAGTTCTTTTTAATCAAAATCCAAATTTGATTTCAATTCAACAGAAGGCAAATATAAATTCTCGTTGTGTCAGCTGTTCTTCAGCGGATATTTTTTCAATGAACGTTGAAAAGCCTCGTTTATCGTTGATCTGAAAATAACAAAGTAGTTGATTTAACAATTTTTGTTTGCAATTATTTGTTTAACTTTGAAAACTCGTAACTTGTCTCTTTACCGGAAAAATTTTTGGTACATCAGGTAGGCAGTAACATGTCCGGCATTCAAATAGCGGACTTCTGCCCCAGGCCAGATATCCATTAAGCTCATACAATTATCACGCGGAACATACGCATCATCTCGTGCGCAAACTGCAATTATTAATTCGGTATCGACAGGAACTTCAAAATTTCTTAGATGAGTACACTCGTCCATGATTCCTCTCATAAACTGCAATATCTCACACTGACGTCCTTTTAAGGTATCGAACAGGGGGTTCTTCGTAACTGGTAACAAACATACACCTACAGCGCAAATTAAACCAATTGTTCAATACGTTTTGAACATTAGGAATAATATCTAATCAAAGGTAGGGCCAATCAGGATAAGAGTGGCAGTCTGGGTAATAGTGACACTACAAACTACTTTTATTTTATGTCTCAAAATCAGCAAATTAAATGAATGTATACTAATAACAAATTCTGGTCTTTTAAATTTTACTCACTCTTGTTGAGATTGACCTTACAATAAATTATGATACTTTGAACGCGTTTTAATTTCTAAATGCTGTACAAATATGGTTTGCACTTTTAATTTTTTTTAGATTTTTACCTGACAAAGCTTTTGGATCTTTGGCTTTGAATCTGTTGGAAATTAGATTTAGCGGGAAGATCTTTGCATCAGCTTTCTCATCGACAATCATATCAGTGTCAATGGCTATGTTACTGATCTTGTCGGCCGACATCAGTTTAGCAGTTTGTTTAGATTCCAATTCTTCTACCCTCAGCATACTTGCAGGAAAGTGTTTGGCAAAATGTTGTCCAGCCAAAAAAGCGTCCTGAAAAGTAAATTAATAATTCATCATGTCATGTTCTTTTTATAATTCAATTAAAAAATTAATTTCATAAAATCAAAATATCCTCTCAAAAAACGTTTGAATGGTTGTTTCAATATTACGCAAATGTTATGAACCCGAAAATTTAATCTGACTACAATATTGAATTAAAAAATGAGCAACTTTTATGGAAAGATTACCGAAAGAAGATCGAAATATTGATATGATTTATTTTAATGTTGACAATATTTGATGTAAATTACTAATTGGGACTCCTGCCAAAAGTCGAAACGTAATTGAAACGAAAACATAAACAAAACGTATTTACAACGAATGTTGAAGCTTCTGGTAGTGAACCAGGTAATTGCTATTTTTATTTCTGAATTAAAGCGGGTCGGTTATTTAAGTTTTTCTTCCATTTTGATAATTTCGTTTCAGAAACTTGGACATTTTGTGTAATAATGAAAACCAAACTAAATATTCAATCCCGTGAAAAAATCAATATTATATAAAATGAATATTTCTAACATTTAAGTAAAACGAAACAATTTTTCTCATTGTATATTAAATTAGTCGTTAAATTGAAAACAAAAACGGGCATTTACATTTTGATCAACACCTTTGATCATTTTTGCTACGTCGTTCTGGTAACTGTCATCAGAAAGGTACTGTGTCTTCAATAAATCCCAATTTATCGAAGCACTCATGACTCCCTGAGTGAATACCGGAGAAGCCGTAGACCAGGACAAACAGGGAATTAAACAGATCGGTTTAGGCCAATTCGTCGCAGCCAAAGATGCCATCTAAAAACATAACTGATGATACAAAATATTCAAAAGCCATACAAATAATTGATTTAGAACTTACGTGTCCCCCCATGGATAATCCTGTCAGACCTAGAGGACCAAATCCATGTTGTTCACACCATTTAAGAATAACAATTGATTCCAAAATTAAACAACCACCCATGATAAAAATATCAGTCACGTTATGCAAACTGGAACGACTGTCGCCCGAATCGAATTAGACAATTTATCATAATTAACACCTAGTTAGTTTGATTAGTTCGATTTTCATGCTTACATCTGATCCTTTGGTTTTCTCAATCCGTAGAACGGATTTTCTAATAATATCGATGCTATTCCATATTCCTTGAGAAGTGGTTTTGCTATTATATTTCTTCTCCTCCAGAAAAACTAAAATAAATGTATCTTAATCATCGAGGACGCTCAGTTTTTTGATCACTCATTTGTTTTAGTTCTATGTTTTTTTTTAATATCATTTTTTATCACAGTTATAAAAACAGAGATTTTTTTCCTTTTTTTGGACTTACATGGTCCCCTGTACCAGCAAGATGTACACAGATAGGTTTCACTTTGTGCGAGTCCCATTTAAGAGGTAAAATCATCTGAAAATGAGCAGTTTTTGCCTCTTCCGGCATCATCCCCGGGAGATGCAGATCAAAAGGTGATCGAAATTTCCCTTCTATGATATGACAATCCGACCATTCTTCATCCTAAACCAGAAAAAATTTCGTCCATCAGAAATAATCAAAAACAAACAATCAAAATTAAAAAACATCATCAAACAATTATTCTTAACAATTATTAAATTTCAAACTTACTTTTGTGATTTCAATCGGATAATTCTTGGGTATCAGATTGTAACATTTGTCCCTATCGGAAACAATCTTCTTGAATTCAAATATCCTGAAATAAACAAACCAGATGAACAGTCAGTAACTTTCAAACAAAATAATTTTTTCATTTAAAAACAAATTTGCTTTTTTGATTACAAAAGAAAAAAGGATAAAATAAGTACATTGTTTTATTTTAAATGAGATTGGAATTTATATTTTTGTCAACACCAAAACAAACTTTGAGGTTATGTTACGACCTGCGCAAATTTTCCGGCGTGCCCCATCCTTTGGTGAAAAACCTTGTGAGCAAAATGCTCCTGAAGACGGCGTCCAATCGACTAGGCGGCATTTTGCGAAGCAACAATCTGCGACTCAGGAACGTCAACAGATCTCGCGCTCTAGGTTACGTTCGCTGCGCGCCCATAAACTCGGTCCACTTCTGACGTTCATCTCCGCGACTCCCACTAATGCCTCACCCTGCGAGACCGTGCAAAAACTCCCGCATCGCGGTTTCGGTCCACAGTGCTGTGCCGCAAATTTTGTTGCGCGCAATATGATACACGTATTTGGTCTTTCGACTTACGTAAGTGTGTTACGGTTCACGGAGGGGCTACACATCACCGTCATACTGTTATCTATATATACCAATCGAGAAAAATAGACCTGTTTACAGTTCGTCGAGTTGTCAATGATTTGTTAATTGCAATTTTTTTTGTAACGATTTACATTTCTCCTTTTTTTTCAATTTTTATTCGACCGTTTTTGTTATCTTTTGTGATTTTATTTTATGTTGGTTGCTTTTTTTTTGGTTTTTATTTTTTTGACTGGAAATTTTTTTTGTTAAGTTTGACACATGTGTTGCAAAAAAAATTCGGTCTGCTTTTGATGGAATAGTGTGAAGTTTCAAACTTTCTCCGATTCGAATTGACATTGTTTGCAATTACGTTCAGGTGTTCGAATTACGAATGATTTGAGTTTTATATGGTATTGCCAATCAGGGAGAAGAGGCTGTGTTTGTCATTTTTCGCAAGTTTGTTTACTTGCAAAATAATTTATAACTTTTGCGGTCTAAAAATAAGAGAACAAATGGTTTTGAGCTAAATTTATATGTTAATTATATTTTGTTATTGATTGTTGCGGTGCAACGAAGATGATTTAGATGTTTTTGTTATTCTGAACGAAATTCGTAGTTGGAAAAAAATATTTAAAAAACATTATTTTCAAAATATTTTTTAACACATTAAATTAAAAATAGAGTGTAGTAAAAGATAAGAAAACGTTCAATTTCGCTATCAACTTTGCCTTATTTATTTATTTCGAATTCTTATAAAAATATAATGCCATCTAGTTTATTTTAATAGTTAGTATGAATTTCAACTTTCCAACTACCCGGTGATTGTCTAACATAATTTTACCTCATGTTTAATCAATAATACTAATAAATAAATGCAGTTTTAAGTTTCAAAGTGTTTTATAATCATTTAGCAATTATCTCAATTCAATTATGACAATCCAATAAATATAAATCCTTATTTTTTAAAACAACTCAAAAACGAATAAATTTTTGATATTTAAAAAGTGATCTTTGAAATCTTCATCTATCGCAGAGATTTTTTTAATACACAAAATAAAAGGTGTTAAATAATTGTACATAAAAATCATTTTCATCCTTTAATTATAAATATAATAAAAATTTCATACAAAATAGTTTACATGCTGTAGATATATTTCTTAAATAACAATATTGTTTAAACGTTCCCAGACAAAATATTTATTTGAACAAAAATGACAGTTGTGTAAAAAAAATGACGATGCTTCGTTGGAACTCAAACAATAGTTACAAAGTTTGAGATGAAAAATGTCAAAAATTATGAAGTTCCATATTCAAAAAGCTACTTTGATCCGGTAGTTGAAGGTTAAACAATAATGGGAAAATGAAATAAAAATGTTTATGTAATCTGGATGTCGATTGTTTTGGAGTACTTTTGTTCAGTTTGTGCAAGCTTTTTGAGAGTTTCGTTCGACCTCTCTTCAAACTTGGCCAGTTGTTTTGGGTTGAAATTCAGGGCCTCGTTAACTAACACGGCTAATCGTTTGTTCAATAGCGCAGGTAATCCTGGGATGCGAATTGTGTAGTAGAAAAATGATCTGAAAAATTAAAAAAAACACATTTTTTTTGCATTTATTTATTTAAAAAAATTCATTTTTATTTGTAAATTGCATTAAATAAAAAATTCACAATAAATTGATTGGTTTTCAATTATAAAAAAAACAAACAAATTGATTTACTTCTATTGGTTAGAAAATATTTTTCGTATAAATTTTTGATTATGTATTTGATCAAGTTAATAACTTTTCATTCGGTCAACTATGACGCATGATTTTTTTTTTTTTTTTTTTTTTGAATTTAGTAAGTAATTATTAGCGCATGAAAAAATGAATATTCACTCACTTCAGAAATTTGTATCGAATCCAGTTTATGTAAGACATAGAATTATATAGCCGAGGCATGTGTAGATCCATCAGTTCAGCGAGGTAGAGAAAGCAAGTTTCATACGAAAATGTTGGATGGTAATAATTCAAACCTTCTACCACACACCTCATCATATGTTCCCATTCCGGAGTTATTTGTCGGAAATTCGGTTTTACCCACAAATTCAAGTAATCCCTGCACCTTTGTCTGATCTCTTCCATTGTTCCATTGCAAAAATTGTACCTAAAATGATACATTTAAATAATACTCAAAATCAATATTCCACAAATTGAAATTGAATTTTAAGTTTAATTTAAATCCCAAATTAAATTCAAATAAAATGCATTTTAACTCGTATATGAATTTCTGAAAAATCATATTAAATTCAATTCGTGAATGAAAAGAGTATGAAATTTGAAAATTACGAATATTCCGATGCAAGCCTCACCTATCTTCAATTCCTAAAAGGTATCCCAGCCCTCTCCAAGTGTGACAAAAAGCTTCAAAATCCTCCTCACTGGCATCGTGTACTCCAAACGCGCCAGGATATAACAAAACGAGACCGAAAAATCCAAACTGTGTAAAGCTCATCTCCGCCTGATTCAAGCCCAGATTTGTTATTTCTGGACTTGCAAACATAGTCATGTACGGACATTGACCTGGCGCAGGTGCCGGACAGGTTGCCTGCAAATCTTCAAGGAGCATCTCTCTGCTTGGGCACATGGGGTTTTTGATTTTCACAGCCTTTTCAAAATCCTCCTTCGACATGTTCATTAACCTCGACCTCACTGCCGCGTGCATCTTTCGAACTGCCACTATGTCCTTGTAGGCTGCCGTTCCTACCTCCCAAGGATTTTCCATATACCAATTTTTTACTCGACATCCCGTAGACAAATACCTACAAAATCATTGTTTTCATTTAAATCAAAGCAAATCAATTAAGATTCAAAAAATGTTTGCTCAAAAAAATATGACCTTTGACCCTAAAGTAGATTGAAATTTGGGGTCATGAATGAATTTTCAACTTCGATATATTTCATTTTGATCTATATTAATATATTTGATTGATGCATTTTTATATAATATATGTTCAAAAAAGTATGACCTTTGACCCTAAAGTAGATTGAATTTTCGGGTCATGAATGAATTTTCATTTTTTTATATATTTGATTTTGATCTATTGATGTATTTGATTTTGAATTTCAAGTTAGATATATTTGATTGATGCATTTTTTATGTAATATATTATGGTATGGAGTTATGTAAAGATATATAATTAAGTATGAAATCACCTCTTAAAACTAGTGTAAGGCACGCTTGATTTTTCAGTCAAAATCAAAGGCTTCAATCCATGTTCGAATGAAAACAGAGTGAAAAGCGATAACAATTGAGCATAGTTGATTCCAACAAAATGATCGAGGGCGAACTTCTGACCCCTACGAAATTTATCTATATCGAGCCAATCCGGCCTTTCATCGGGACTTCGTCCACAGTCGCCGTAATAAAAAGTGCCCGACATGAATTTTCGCAGCTCTGCCGACAGGTTTGGGTACGCTTCCTCGATCCACGAGTCGAGGAGCTGCATCTGCTCCTGCTGCGACAGATTGTCCCAGCCAACATCGTCGAGGTTAACTCGTTCTCCATTCAGAGTCGAGTTGATCATCTTTTCAACTCTTTCCTTAACTTTTGAATTACACAGATCTCGTTCCCTGGCTATGTGTTGCAGCGAATTTGTACTCGTCCCTTCAATTTTGGTCTTTGGTTCCTGAATCCTCGCTTCATTTTTTGATTTGACTTCAATTTCAGTACAGGCCTGAATTTTAACCGCGGTATCAACATCTTGCATTTCGACGTTGAATTTTCAATTGCTGGAAAAAAATAACATAATAATAATAAAACAAAAATTAAACAAACGAACTTGAAAAAAATTATTGATATTTTGAAAATGAAAATACTAGCGCGATCTTATGAACTTTGTTTTTTTTATTTGCACTTTTTTCCCATCCTTTTAAAAGTTTTTCTAATTCGCACATAGAACGTTATTTTTCACTTCTATTAAAAGCCTTTTTTTGTTCAATCTTACTTTTTTGTTTGCAACGAATGATTAATTGTATGCAGCTGTTGAATAATTTAGTAGGAATCTTCTAAGAATGTCCTTCTATTCGTTGTTCGAGCTATGTTTAATTTATAAAGATAATGATTTTACAAAAATGTATATAAAAGTACGATAAAACTGGATAAACAATTGGTTTTACTTCATTGAGGAAGTATCGATTCGAGCCATCGCGAAAAATCTCGTTTACCTCGAAGTTTTACACAGCTCCATAAGGACAGATTTCTTTTTGCAGTAATAAATGATCGCGGATCGTACTATATTAAAAAAGGGGACAAAAAGCTGGTTGCACTGGTACTCTGTTTGCCGAAGGTATTTTGTATGGTAATTGCAAAATTTGCTCTTGTTTTTCGCTTCAGTTTTCATTTATCAAATGTTCAATCAAGTTTTTAATTCGTCATTGAAACTGCAAACAAATAAATGTTCTCAAACATACAATAGAAAACTTTTTTTACAGCGCAACTCTCATTGTGCTCGTGTTCATTTGTATGCATTTTATTGAAATAAATTAAATTTCCAGTTTCATTGCTGTATTTGTCCCTGATTCGATAAAATTACACTTTAACATTTCGTCGATTTATATGTTGATTGTAAAATTAAGCAGTATTATTTTTACTTATCATGTCATACTTGACATCGAACAAACTGACAATCTCAATCAAAGTTATGTAATTTCGACTGATATTCCGTAAAAAGGTTTCTATACCATCGGTTGTCACTTAACCAATTTTTATGAATGCATTTTAACAACAAACGTAATAGTGTTAGATAATATAAGTATTAAAAAATTGTCCGTTGATAGTACAGATTTGTTTTCAACCCTTACTTCATCTTCGATAAAATAAAACTTCCACGTGAATTTTTTACAAAATTTATGATTGTCAATTGTTAAAATTTTTTATAGAATCTTTTATACCTTATGATTTGAAAAAAAAAAAAAATTGAATTGTGTCTGACTTGATGAACGGGAATTTATTAAAAAAACGTCAGCAATAGAAACATGACAATTGAAGTAAACAAATCTGTTGTTTGTAACTTGGCGTGTATTGGAGCGACGATTTCCGCGTTTATCAAAACACCGGTACGTACCTTGTATGTTTCGCACTGTTTCGCGACTAGCGTAACATAAGTTAACTTCGATACTGAAACAGCCGCAGGTATACTAGACCAAACAAAGCGTTGATAATACCCCCTCCTTGTTCCTCAGCTCCTGCAAAAATCGGCAAGTTTTATTTTCAATCTGAACGTCACGATTCTTAATCCTTTCAATTCGCCATTCATAAAAACATTCAACTACAAGATATAAAAATACAACTGACAGATTTTTTTTTTCAAATTCCAATATTTACATTCAGTATCACCTTGTTTCTGTTTTAATTATTTTCACAAGGGGGAAAAATGAAAGACAACAATTATTATAGAATATTATCTTTTTGGGGAGCTCATCATTTTTGGACAACAAGTTTAATTATGTACGAAACGTATGCTAATTTAGAGAAACCGATAGATGATCGTTCGATTCGAAAAGTTGTGACAAGTGCGATGCAGTGCATCCTCCTCAAACAACCTTGTGCCATGAAATCCTGCCAATATGCAAGCAAACCAGTTTGACCACTAGACGCTAACTTTTTCATTCATTTTGCAGAATGCAACTATTCGATTCCTCGTTTTCTTGTTTGTGATGATGCTGCATTGTTTGTTTTCCTTAAAAATTCAAAAAACTTTTTTTCCCAGATGATAAAAAAATCTTTTGTTCTTTTTCTACATATTTTTATTTTAATATTAAAACAAAAAAATGTAAAAATATAACACTTTTTAATAATGTATTTCTTTTTATATTTTATAAAATCATTTTTGATTTTCAAAAAATGAAATGCCAAAACAAAAAGATGAAATCAAGCGATTAAAAAAAGATCTTCAAAATTCAAACGGCTGCTGAAGATGACAGCAATTGTTACTTAAACACATCGTGTAGAGCAAAGAGCCTTTACGCAACGATAAAAAAAATAGTTTTTCATATGCAATTCACAATTATACGCTGCAATTTCAAATTGATATTGCACAACGACGCGGAAATTCATTACAACAGCTCATTTCTTCTGAGAAGAAAGTCGAGCCGACAGAATTGACCTGATCTACGCAGATCATCGTACCTGTGTCATTAGTTACGAGTGCTTGTCATGAAACGCTCATTTAGTACGCTGTCTTTTTTTCTCCCTCAAAAGGCTTGGGAAAAATTGGACAAATAATTATATGAATTGAATTTTCAAAATAAAAGAATTGAATTGGAAGTTGGAAAACAATTGTTTCGTGGCCTAAATTATACTGATCGTTGCACATTATTGCATAACAGGAAAAAAAATTGTTCATACAAAAGTACAAAATCAAAATTAACTGTCATTATCAGTATCGATTTATTTTCATTTGATTCAATTAAATTACATTTAAGTTAATTAATTGTTTTTGTAAAAAAAATTTGTCAACTAATAGACAAGCACTTTTTGTCATGAATAAATTATTTGTCTGAATTAATGTTTACAAATAAATTGGTTTATTAGCATGTTTCGGAGAGTGGCAAAATTTTAATTTAGATTTAAATTTAATCGTGGAGAAGTTCAATAGGTGAAATAAGAAATCGATAACTAATTTTGCGAAAATTGTTTAAGAAATTGAAGAGCACAATGCAAGTCAAGGGAACTGTGCATAAACTGCACTTCTTTAGAGGGTAGTCTCGTTAGTGAAATAATAATCAAAATGTCCGTCTGTTAAGATCATACAAACCGATGTAAAGCATACCTGCTTTGTGATTGATGTGAGTTAATGCAAAACGCGTTTTTGTCAACCAAAAGTGAGTTTCAAGACAACCAACATTCGCCGTCGAATCATATGACTGCGGGGATAACTTTACACCCATACCAGAATGAGATTCACATTCATACTCATACATCTTGGCATCGATCCACGCATTCGCACGAACGCGACATCCCAGACATGCGCTTCGGACAAAGAAATGCGAGTGATAAGCGCTCGATGGAATTTGTTCCGTTCAAAATAACACTTTATGAGGAATCATCCCTCGTTATGTTTTTTATCGTTTTTCTATCGTATTTCATTGTTTATCTCACTAAAATGTGATTTCTGTTGAAACTTTTTGTTTTTGTCTCATCCTATTATATTATGGAATTTCTTTTTAATTTTAAAAATGAAAAAGAATTACTGATTCAAAATTTTACAGCAAAATTTATATAGTGAACAAACATATACAATAATTTGTATCGATGTTTAAAAATAAACATGTACATACATGTTTCGGTCAGAATCAACGATCAATTGAATTGACTGCATGTTTATTTGCATTAAGAAATATAATGGCTGTTATTATTTATTTTCTAAAGAATTGAAAACCGTGTGGTTTGATGAACATTTTCAAGCGTTTTTAATTAAAAGTACCAATCAGTGGGTCAACGTATAAATTACAAAGAATTTTTTTACGACCGGTCTTGTATATATAAAAGTGTGTACATCGGAGGTATAGATATTCACATTGATAAATTAAAATGATATGGTTTAGTGTATTTTTTATTGCACATTGTGGTACAGATTGATTAAATGTACTACAAATGTTGTAACTTTCTATTAGCTATGAAAATAATTCGAATCAATCAAATAAATTATTTAATTATTTTAAAAAATGCACCGTCGACATTATTTCTATTTTTAAAAAATGTTGTAAACTATTATATTTTACACTGTCAAAGATTAAGTATCGCAAAGTTAATAACAGTTCTAAATGAAATACAATTTGTATTTCAAATTTAAAAAAATATTTATCTAAAAAAGATTTTTTTTTAAATTATATAAGTTTGTGAATTAACTCTTCATTTTAATAGTATTGAATTTAAAATTTGCATTGAATTTACTAAAGAGATTAATTGATCACTAAAATGTACCTGATATAAAGATTATAAATTAATGAAACATTATTAAAATCATATTATTGTCAGAGTGTGTAAATACGCGGGTCAAAATTCACTTTGCTGTTATAAACACACCCTGAAGCGATAATTTAATTGCCTACATATATAGATTTACCTTCAAAGTTCATGATGTTGACGGGTCAGATATTTCGAAAATCCAGTTTGAATTTATGTAAAACGTTCTATAAATTTGATCAATCAGTTAAATTTTCATTACCGAATTACATACATATTTTATTGCTGCAGAAAATATTAAAATTAATTTAAAAATTGCAGTGAAAAGATAAATAATATAAAATTATTTTGCAACTCAATATTATATTAATAACAACAAAAACACGTTAAACATATTTTGGCCTTCAAGAGTATAATTCGATTCAGACTACGTAGAAGGTCAAATTTTGAAGTATCATCTAAGATAAGACGGAGATATTCTCACATTGCAGGAAAAGCATCATTGCAGAAATAACGTGGGAATGTTCAAAAATGATCTCAGATTTTTATGAAATAATTTTTATCAAAGCTGAATTTACACATTTGTAAATGGTATAAATTGTATCACATATTATACGTTATATGATATATTATACAATATCAATATTTTATTGTTAAACAAATAAAAAGCGGAGTGTAAAAAACATTTGTAATTAAGATAATTAAGGGAAAAAAATAGTTGTTGAAAAAATGTCGTGAGAAACGAAACTAAATATGACATTCCGAAATGCAAAAAAGGCACCTGCACCTTTCTCTCGGTGCAGCGGCGTCATTTAAAACACACTATTTTGTTGCCACTCGATGAATTATCTTTCACAAGATGACAAACTCCGGTGACCGGTGGACGTATCGTATTAACACTTAATAATCGAAACTGAGATCCAAATTTTTCAATGAAAAATTTCACAAATTTCAAAGGACTTTTTGTTGCAATTAACCCGGATAATTTTAAATTGATGAATTCCTCTTGTTCGGATTATGTTTCAGAAAAATACGGCGGATCAATTAAACCAATTAAATATATCACTGCGACTCATATGTCAAAGCTATTTCAGTTGTGACAATTCGAGAATTATATTTTTATATAGAAGAAAAAGATCAAATGATATATGAATTCTTCAGTTTTATCATTTGTGTTTCACATATCATTTAATGTTTTAATTTTTAGGATTAAAGTTTGATTGAAAAATTGTTATTTCATTTTTGATTTTTGCATAGTTGAATTTAAGGGAAAATAAGGGATGAGATAAAAGGACTAATTTATTGTAGATTTTTGGGTGGGAAGAATGTGGAGATACATCTGCGTTGGTGTAGCCAATCAGGTGTTACGATAGCCGGCTGTCGCGTGGCACGGGTACACCTGTCTGAAAAAGTGTTGCTTATCCTGCTAGAAGAGTCTCCGCAAGCCAGAGTCAAGGGGCAGAAGGCTACTGCTAAGCTGTCAGCTGCCGCAGCAGCTGAACGAGATCATCGCTAAGGACTCCTTATTTTCTATCTTAATAATTGCAGTGTAAAAAGCACTGTCATTTATAATCTCTTCCTCTTTTTGTTTCAATCTAAAACTCCGGAATCGTTTGATTTGATGGACAAAAAACTGATTGCGGAAGTCGAACTTGAAGTGAAGTAAATTAAAATTTGTACAACTGCAATTAGAAATGAAACAAAAGAAACGAAAATATGAAACACGGAAATACTGTTTTTCAATAATAAATTAATGTAAAAGAATAATGTTCAATTTAATTGTACACAGTTCTTTATAAATGGTAAATGTTCCTCTAGAGCGAAGAAGTTATTTAATTTAACAAAGATTTGAAATAAAAAGACGACAAACAGAAACAAAGGGTGGAATCAATCAAAATATAAAATTGAAAATTACTCATTTCCACCAACTCGTTTCTTTTCAATTAAAAATCTCTTTGATTAAAATTTAATAACATTTTTTAGATAACAAATTTTTTGTATCAAACAGTTTTTTAATGAAAGCTGAAAAATTGTTTTTCGCCTTCAATGGTCTGGCATTTGAATGATAATTTTTATAATTATTAATTATAAAAATTGTTATAATTTTTATTAATTAATATTTAAGACAGGACATCATTTTGTTTTGTCAAAGTTAGCGAAAGTGTATTGTCAGCTGGAAGGGGAAAACAAAATTGCGTGACCACGTGACCGCAAAACGCGTGCTCTGCAGCTGCGGCGGGTTTTTGGTCGCTCCACTCCATCTGCGACTGCTCTTGGCGTGAGCTCGGCCGCGACAGTTTAACAATCAACATCAAGTGTCGTCCAAACTCGGACCGAACTTCCAAAATTAAACGTACAATTTGTTTTTTGCATTTCAATTACGGGAGTTTTGTTATTTTTTCTCAACGAGCGCAGGCAGTTTGAGTGAAAATATTATGTGAAGTGAAAAACGAGTGCACTCTTTTTTTGAAGCCGCAACTAGTTTTTCCTGGGGAACTTAATTGAGAAGTCGAAATTGGATTTTAAAAATTGATTAACAAGACATGGAGAAAGTCGCAGTTTTGTTCCTGACTGTGGTTTCAATTTTAACTCTCGTTCAGGTAAATTTACAATTTTTTTTCTCACAACTTCCAAGCTTACTTGAAACAAAATTAGTTCGAAAATTCTGTTTTTGATTTCGGTTTGTACTTTTTTCTATACTTTTTCTACTTTATTACTAATTTGAAAAATTGTATTTAAAAATGTTTTGAAATTGTCTCAACTCATCAACTAAATTTGTTGGTTCAGTTGTTTTTTGTATGAAAAAAACAAAAAAAAAGAAATGAATTGTTTGTATAGAAAAAAAAAAAAAGTTATTATCGTGTATGCAATTTCGGGTTTCTATTGAAAAGCGGAATTATTTTTTAAATTGAGTGAAAGTAAAAAACGCATAACTGGGGCAGAGGAAAAAATGTTCATTTCGGTTGGAGTTGATAAATACATGAAATAACATATGAGAGATTCGTTAGATAGGAGGGAAAAAGGCAATTCAGAACGGGAAGCATTAAATTGGGAATTGTGGCGATTTTTGCGATAGGATCGGTTAACGAATGCGGTCGGCTGAACGAACAAAAACTAAAGGGCTGAAAAAGGGGGATTAACAGGATGAAAAAATGGGGGGAAACGCGAAGAAACGCCGGTTCAACCGGGAAGATCGCAACCCGGTCAAAAGTCCGCTCTAATAATGTATATAAATCGTGGGAGCATCCTCCTTTATCCTACCCTCCACATTTGCATCGCCAAACTCATTTGTTTTGTTTTTCTCATGGAATATATAAATACAAATCACGATTCATTTATTAACCTGTTTATAGTGCTGAATTTTGAATTTTTTGAAAAAATTGTCTAATTGATTGTCATTTTTATTTGTCATTTTTTGTCACTTTTAACTTGAGCTGAAAATAAAAACACGCAATTTTGACGCAATGAAATAGTGAGAAAAAATGAGTTGAAATATTGTTGCACAATTTTTAATGGGATTATTTTTTTAACGGGGAGTCTAGAGCGACTGTGTATGAGAATTTAACGAAGATGTTACGGAGGTGTAACGAGCATCTTCATTTACGTTGATATCTATTTATCCGTAAAAAACAACCTAACTTTAAAATGCGACTTTTTAATTCATCAGTTAGAAAAGAAAATATGAATTCAGAACAGTTTATAAAAATGATATAAAACGAAGTATTTTTAATTTAAATATTTATTTGTTTATTTTAGGAATGTTATAAAATGATACGGATAAACAAAAAATGTGTTTTTTACATTGCTTTAAAAAATAAAAAGCGTATATTATTGAAAAATTAAAGAGTAAAAAGTAAAACTGGTATTCTTTTGGCTTCAGTTACCAGTTAAATTTTTTTGTTATGAAAAATGTTAATGAAAATGTTAATTAATGAAGTAAACCTTATACAAATTGAAACCAATATTTGGTTACAAATATTTTATTTCAAAAGTCGCTTTAATTAAGGAAAGATCAGATTCGTGTTCAAAATGATGTTCGTTAAATAGCTTCAACCACTACGTCTTCAATCTTTGAATGAAAATGAAATATTAAATTTATTGTACCAAGTTTACTTTTTTAGTTAACATTTCAGCCTTGGCACGATGATTTAATTTCATTTAACGTTAACAAACGAAAATGATTCAGCTTAAATATAGTACTTTTCAAAGTTCCGTTTTTTTCAGTTAAGTAGAACATACTAACTTAGATGAAGATGCTCGTTAAGTCTCCGCAACATCCTCACATCTCAGTACAGCTAGTTTAATCCTCGTTTATAGTCACCCCAACATCAATTTTCATTTTTTGTTTTTCATCATTTGAATTGAATTGAAATATAAAATTGGGATAAACTCGTTTATTTTCTTTTGCTCAATTTTTTGTTTGGAGTATAAGTATAAACGCGATTCATTTATAAACTTTTTGCATCACTGTATTTAAAATTGTTATATTTCATTTTTTTTCAGGTCATTGTTATTTCTCATGGTTTAAAACTTGAGTAAAAAATGAAAACAAAGTTTGATGTAATGAAATAATGAGAAAAAATGAGTTAACATTTCAACGCCAAATGAAAAAGTTGTTACAACCAAACAATCGTGGGACATAAATTTGACGACGACAAACAAACGTTAGTTTTGTATTCTGATATTTCATTTCATTTCTAACGGACACTCGTGCACTTGCGGGGAATTTTTGTTCCACAGTTTCCCTTTTGCATTAAATACGTTCACGTGTAGCTTGGTTGGGGGATAGGCGTACGAGTGCAGGTGCGGATGCTAATGCAACCGGTGTGCGCACTATTGTAAAGTACTCCAAGTATCACCCCTGCTCGAGGGTCGTGTTTATTTCCTCCTTCATAATTGAAAACTGTGCTCAAAATTATTCTGCTCGAGAAAAATTGCTCCACGTTTACATGTAAAAATGTAAAAACATTCCCGGCCTCTCATTTTCGTCAAGTATTTTTCATAAGTTGATACGGAATTTGCAAACTTTAATAAACGGAGTTTCTTAATATAAAATAATATGCAAAATGATACCTTCCAATAAGAATAAGACTTTTTGTTTGTTCAATTTGAATTCCTCTTCTTTTTTTTTCTGTTTTTTGTTCACACAACTGGGACACTATTTATAATTTGTAAATTAAAAAAAGTCGGTTAGGCAAAATTTACCGACCCTTGGAGCTATCGCTTAAACATTGCAACGAAACCCCTTTCTGATATACTATGACAAAGTCACTCACAAGGACAAAATGAGCACAAGGATTTCGTCGTTAACGAGATATTTTAATCCTTAATCAACCGACTCCATTCAGCTCTATTCAGCAGCTCTACTTTTGTCACTGATTTTGACTTTCAACCATTCTTTCCCATTCCTTCGGGCATTGTCTCTGAATTTAATACACGCAACTTAATTACGCCGAACAAACTTTGTTTTCATGTGTTATTCTGCACATTTCTTTTTTTTTTTTTCGTAATTTTTAACCCCCAAATTTTCTCGTTATTAAAACAGGTCTGCAAATTTTTCCTTCATAAAAGTAATGTTGATTAAAAACATTATTTTTCCTCAAAGACCTATTATCTTCTTTTTCAATGGGAATTCATCCAAATGTATCTCAACAAATTTTTCTTTCACGAATGCTTTCATGATTTCGAACAAACAAAGAAAATTTTTTTCATTACAAAAACATTCAACGAACTTCATCATCCGAATAATATTTTTCAGAAACGGAATATCGTGTACCAAAATTTTGTTTACAATTTTTTGTATAGATTTTTCAATCAGAAGATACATATTTGAGATTGTAATCAAACAACATTTTTTTTCACACTGAAGGACTAGAATTTGGAAAAAATGTGTGGAAATGTTGAGGTCCGACGATTAGCCTGGGCACAGTTGTTTTGATTATTTTACAGGCAATGCAAAAATTGAATAGCACACCAACGGAATTGTTACACGCCACAATGGCTCTGCGATGCTATTGCTTTTGCTCGGGCCGGAAGTCCTGTGCATACCCATCAACGTGTGTTCCGCTGTTTCCGTTGTCACAGTCACAACAAATATCACTCGCTTTTTCATACCCCCCCTCCCACCCTTTCACTATTTCACAACGTGTATGAATTCAAAAAAATATCGCATTGAAATTAAAATGAGCGCGATGACAAGATAAATCATAAACTTTCTTCCATTCTGAGCCTTTTTTTTCGTCCTAGAATTGATGCGTGACGTCAGAACAATTTATTCATAGCTTATTTATACTATTTTCCATTCTTTTTATTCGTTCATTTATTATTGTTCAAATTTTTCTTTTCAAACTCCGTTGAACGAATGGAAAATGCAGAACTGAACAGAACTGCTTTCAACAAGTCTTTTTTCAACATTTCAATCTACAAACGAAAATGAAAAAGTTTTAATTAAATAAATTTGAATTCGATTCGAAAGAAATGAGAAATCGACGGCGAATTGCCTATTAATTAAAAATGAAAAAATAATTTCCAATTAAATTGAAGTCGTTCACATTTTATATTAAAAAAAAATTATTTTCTTCGTTATTTTTTTTTTTTGTTTTTGTTTTTTACACTCAGAAACAAGGGCAAGATTTGATTTGATTCTGGAAACTCGATTGCTTGATAAGATTGCGGTCAGAAAACGCGCAAAGCCCACGAAAATAACGAAACGTTCATATAGCAAATTGTAAAGCAAGGAAAAACTGCTTGCGATACCCGTAAAAGTTTAGCTTTTGTATGTGCGCTTTTAAAAGTCGACTTCGACGCGAAACATCAAAGCGCAGTTAAAAACAGAATACCCTTCAAATATAATGAACGCTTGGCGCTTTTTATCCCAACTATTTATTTTTTCCTTCTTTTATTGATGCTGTTGTTAAAATTGTTAGAAATATTGAAATAAACACATCAAACTTACATGATGAATTTCAATTATAAAAATTAAAACAAAAAAAACAAAGTTACCGGTAATAAATGAAAATAATTGAGAGCAATGAAAACAATTTGAAACAATAGAATAAAAAATACAAAATAAAGCAATACGTAAAATGAGGTGGATGAAAATAACGTTTTTAGCATTGTAAAGCAAAGTAAGGAAATGGTGATAAGAGCATAAAATGATGTTTATTAAATTAAAGAGTTAAGTTTGAAAAAAAGGTCTGAGGGGTGTTTCTCAACCCTCGCGGCAAATTGACACGACGAGGCATCCGTACGAGCGATACTTGGCTCATGTTACACGTCAAATTAAACTACGAGCTTGGCGGCGAATTGGCCGCAAATTGACGGGAATTGACGCCGCTAATGAAGATTTCATTGCAACATTTCCCGCCTCGCTGGCCAATCTACTTCCTAACTATTATTTTTTCATCTTCGCTCAGATAGATTTTCATGATAAATTAAAAACCTTCCAATTCAATCACACACGAATTTTGAAATTAATATCGCTCTCCTGATCTGGGTCGAGTGGCGCTTTTCAAATAAAATATTCCATCACAATAAAAACTCTGTTCCCATATTTTTTTTTTTTGTTCTCTTTTATTTTATTCGGCTGGATGATGAAATGAACAAAACAAAGTAATCAAAACAATCAGACGAGAGATGTTTGTTGAGTTAACATTTTAACATTTGTATATTTGGTAAACAAAAAACAGTTGAATCAAATCTTTCATGAACGTACTCTTTTTCTTGATAAAATGTTTGCGCTTGATTTTTTTTCTCTCGAACTTGATTAAAAACTGACGTCAATCGTTTATTTCTGTGATTCGAAAAGTGAGTTTGAACATCCCTGACAGAAAACCCAAAGTGCCAATCAAAGTTGTATGAACAGACTAATTTTGATTTTGTTCCGCCTGAGAAAATCATCCTATGAATTGAACTTTGATCAGAAATAATAATTCTTGGTCCACTTTTTAATATTCTAGCAACAGTATTAATTTTTCTGCCTTTATCATTTTTGTCTTTTCTCATAAATATTTAAAAACATACTTTTACTTCGCTGAAATAAATTTTGTCTATCTAAATATCTAAAATATAAAAAGTAAAAAAAGATTGGGGGGGGGGATAAAAAATTGTGGAAATGAATATTTAAAGTAGTTCATATTTTTGACTGTTTTAATAAATATTTGAAAACATATTTTCAACTTTGCTGTGATGAATTTTGACTTTGTAATATCGAGAACAAAAAAGGTATGAAAAAAAAGTGACAGAAGTGAATTTTTAAAGGAGTTCATCTTCTCTTATTTATTATTTCACGAATAGCGCCGGCTGCTGATCGGCTGGCTTCTCAAACAGCCGGCGCGTGCCGCTGATGATGTAGCAGATGTTCGGCGATCACTCGCTCAATCCGCTTTGCATAATTCTCGATGAAAAAGTTGGAGCGTAAAAATTGATTCGGGGATCATAATTACCTTATTCTCGATTTCATGAAGGAGAAACGGGAGGGGGGAGAAGCGTTTCAGTTTTCTTATACTGCAAGGTCCTTTATTCTAATATCAGATCAAACTCCAAACACAAATTCTCAATTCATTTTAAAATCATACGAATTCTTTTTTCCTCTAACTTCCATTTCTTTATTTTTCCGCTTCAATGATTTGAACAATTTTGATTTTATTCCATTTTATATCTCAGTCCAATTTGATTTCAATTCAATTTTTTATTTAGTTCCAAATGTCATAAGTACATTTTTATCTAAAATTATACATTTGAAAAACGTATAAACCGAAATGAAAAAATACAAAACAAAAAAGGAATAGAGATAACAATTTTTCAATAATATTCATGACTGGTGTATAATATTATATTATATTCTTATGCGAAAAGAAAGAAAGTGAAAAGCAAGGAATAAAGTGAAATAAATGAAAAAAATTGACGGTTACAGCTGAGTTGGAGTCATCCACACATGCGTCATCACCGAATGGGCCCACATTGTAGCAGATGCGGCCCAGGCTGGGGCGTAACAAAAAATTGCGCCCGTGGGCGTGATACCGAATGTGGGAAATGTGAGCAAGGCACTTACAGTCCTCACCACAACAGTCAGCCCTGCTGGATCTGCTCCCGGTGCGGTCCCGGATTGTACGAGGCTCATCCATGCACCTCCAAGAAAGACACCGTTTGCGACTCCTGTCACCGCCAGGCCCCAGACAACCCCGACTACCAACGCAAGTGCAAGCACCACCCGAAATTCTATTTGGCACCGGAGGACGCCAGGGAAACTGGCGAACAGACTGTTCTGGTCAACGACAATGATCTCATCGATTCACTTAAAGATAAGGAGGAGATACTCCGGGAAGATGCTGAGGCTGCTCTCAACGAGAGAATTAATTTCATTGATAACAAAGAGCACAGGGTCTGACATCTGCGCTCCAAGTTGTTGTATATGAGACTGAAGAAATGAAAATTAACATTCAATTTTGAGTCTGACAGATTTTAAACGCTGGAAGTACTGGAGTTTGAGTATATTTTATTAACATTTTAGGTTTGTTGAAAGTCCTATAATTTTTCAAAAAATTACAGCTGATTAAAAAATTGGGTCAATTTATTAATGACTCAATAATATTAATTTGGACTTATCAAATGAAAAAAAAAACGACAAGTTGAAATGATTTTCCTGTACTTCCAGTGTTTTTGTTATTTTTAAAATAGATTGAACAAGGGACAATCAATTTTGTTCATACACTTTTCGAACATTTTTTTATGAGATTCAATTTTTTGCCGATTTTCATTAGAGGATTGTTTGTTTAATATTTCTTTTGTAAATCGGATGAAAAAAAAACGAGTTGAATCTTCACTCGGATATGCAAATGTTGAAAAATGTGTGTGGCAAAATTCGTGCCCGATTTCGTAATAAACCGAACAAACCCAATGTTATAACGCGTTTTAAATTTTTGTATGCAAATCGGACGCGGTTGGTTTGTCGGGATCCCCGTGGAGCTTCACTTATCCGTATTTATTTTATCCGTCCCGCTGAACTCGATAAAAATGAAAAATGCGCTCCAGTCGCGAGACAACATAAAAATAAAGTGAAATAGCTCGCCCGATAGAAAATATAATTGCGGCTAGATTAGCGAGATTGGTACTGGAGCATGGTATACGAAATCGGATACGAAGTCATTTTTTCGAGTTGATGCAAAATGTAAAAGCGAACAATTTTGTTATAAGCTTACGTATTAAGGACATAATATAGCGTGAACAATATCTTAATCAAAGAAATATGCGGTTGCAATTTTTTATTTATTTTTCTTTTGCAAAAATCTGCAGTTTATGTATTGAAATGAAAAATACCAAATACGATGGATTTACCAATAGTAATTATTATGCTTGATTATTTATAAATTATTGTAAGTAATTTTTTTTTCTCGAAACTGTGTAATGTTAGAAGGTATAACATTGTATGCTAGTCAAGTTGTCCAACATAAAGTCTACGTAAATGAATCAAAGCAAATTCAAGTCAATGTTTTGTCAGCGCTTTTGACGAGTCGTCTGGTACAACTTTGTATATATTCACTTTTCATTCATCAAGTATGATTCTACACGTAGGATTCGAACGTACTCGAATATTAATGTAATTGTAGGAAGATGATCGTTGTATAGCTAGGACTGAAATAAACTACTTTTTCTCACTGAGATGGTTTATTTTTATTTTAGGATAGTGATTTGTATGCATACGACAGTGTCACAACAAGGCATTCAGTAGAACAAAAACAGGAAACGAGCTTATTCGTTATGGAAATAAAATTTATTCAAAAACAAAATTATTTGAGAAAGAAATAGGGGGGTATTTAAGAATTTCCGAAAGAAGAAGGAGAAATGAAAATTTTACACGTGCTTTCAGAAACTCTTAACTCGCCCAAGAGATACAATTCGCAAAACCAAACAAAATAGATTGAGGGGGGTAGAGGAAATATTGTTATAAAATATGTAAAAAATAAACTTACAACTAAACAAACGTACTGATAAATCAATCTTGGAAATACAGAAAGTTTGAATTGGAAAACGCAACGTGAAGACCTGGTATTGATTTATAACAAGTATCAATTTCATTAGCTTATTATGTATTTCGAGAACAAGACAAAATTATAGACTTGTCATCTAAATATGTTCATGAAGGTGACAACAGTGACAATCACTTTTTCAACATTTCGTTTGATATACATCAGGTTCATTCAAAACGTTCTATACGAATAATTTTCTTCTTTTCTATATTTATTCAAGTTTTTCATATATATAATTATGACAGACAAACTTTTTTACGCGCAATCTACATTAATCGATAATGAAACGTAACGAAGGGAGCGAGAATCTCTACGGTAGAAAATAAAATTGTATAGCGATAACGAATCTATTTGATTCAAACAGAATATTGTCGCGTCAACAAGTAAAAATTGACACACCTAGGTGTATGAAAAAATTATACACACGTCAGCGAAATTCAATATGAGCAAACAAAATTTGTCTTGCAATTTTGTATAATAATAATAATAATAAAAATAAAAACAATTGAAAATGATGTAGAAACATTGATCATAAACACAATTGAGCTTCGTCGGGTTGCTTATGCTAACGAATAATCATTAATTATGCACGTATGTATATTATTTATAGACGCACGCAAAATGTCCCAAAAGGCAACATTAGAAATCAAAATATACATCTACCGTTCATTACGGACAGCAGCGATGATTTGTATAAATTTATCATATATACAATATATATTATAACAATTTTATAATAATGCAGAAGCCATTGTGCAACTTATATAATTCCTATTAAGACGCTCCAAAAAAAAAAAAAAAAAACATCATCATCATCAAGTGAAGTTGATTTTGGGACATTTTGTTAGATTATTTCCCGGCGCGTTTACTCGCAGAGTAAAAGCCGAAACACAGGCCAAACGTTTGCTCTTGTATTATATTTAATATTTCCTGATAAATTTTTTAGTTTGCCGTCCCGATCCGTCTTAAAATATACGCGACTGTGAAGAGCATCTCGAAAAATGACGAAAGGCCACACAAAAATATTAACGATGAAGACAAAAGTCCCTCTCCCCCTTTTTCGAGTGCTCCTTTGTGAATCAATAAATTATACATCTGCAATAAAATAGCTATTCATCAACGTTTTAAATAATAATAATAATTAACCATGAAAATTAATAATAATGACAATCTGAGTAATCGCGACCTAATACTTTCCGCATAAGTTGAAAACCTCGCGATTTTCAAGTTGATATTTTTTTTTGTTTTTTTCCTTCTAACAGATTCTGGCTTATATTAATGTTGGTTCTGTATATATATATGTTTGGTTTTATCTGCGTCACACAAGACGTACCACTGGATCGCTCATTTTCTAACAAATCCTTGTTCATACGTTGCGGATAACATATTAATTTCCCATTTAATAGTTATTAAATGTATGATTTTTATTGTTTCCCAATTTAAAACTGATCCACCAACAGGTCACAAACCTCGATAGACATCGTTTCTTTGCTGGAACGTACCGTTAGCCGGAACATCTGTCAAAAATATTAAACATATATTTTGAGTTAGACGAACAACTGAAACGAATTGATAAATTATACGCAATTGGCAACATTACCTCGGCCTGTTTATTAGGTTCAAGACGTAACAAGCAACCAATCTGGCCAGATCTCATATGCACGATACCCGCACAAACAAAGTTGTCAGGATTTGGATCGATTCCGTCGAGCAGTTGCATTCCAAAGCCCTGCAATTTTGTACGAACCGCGGCCAAGTCCATTGGTTGTTGCGCTTTAAAGATTTTCTGCGAACGCTGTTGATTCGCTCTGAAAAGCATCAATATGTTAAGAATGAGAACAACGTAACAAAAACCGGGATGCTTAATTGAAAAAAACATTATGCTTACCCTCCGAGATTTTTCCACCGTGCAAAAAATGATTCGCCATTCATCTCCGTTGGTTCAAAGAATTTATTTATTGTTAGGGGTAATTTCATCGTTATTTTTTGAGGCACGTTGTTGTAAACGAAAGTAATGTTCATACTAGGTGAATCTGAAACGAACCCGGTGAAATTAAATCAGCGAAATGGATACATTTGAATTTGTAAAGTTGGTTTGATGAAAAAGTACCTGCATAATCATCGATACATTCTGCATTGATCATTTGTTTGATCTGCGCCCCGGCTTCAAGCACAGGATCCACAGGTTGGACCTGAACCTGAAGTTTAGCTTGGTTTTCATCCGACCAGGACAGCTGTGTTTGGAAGCTGTGCAGTGCGTGTTTCGTTTTGTTACCATAAAATAGTCCGACACGTCCAAGATTTTGACGGAACTCAGATTTTACTCCAATTTGAATAAGATCGTTTTCAAAGAGAACACCATTATTTTTACACACAAACCTAAAAAACAAACAAGCATGAAGACAATTTTTGATGAAGATTCTATAAATAATTTTCTAGTATTTCAAATGATCGCTTACTTTTTGGGATTATAAGTGCTCGACGAGCCGTTAGTTACACCTTTGTTTGGCAGATTGTAAATGTCACCTAAAACGTCCAAAAGAACGCCGGTGTTGCTCGTTGGTTGCGAAGACGGGGGTGTAGACAACCCAAGCAGGTCTGCAGACGATGAGTTGTTTGCTGCAGCGGGCGCTGTTTCGTGGTGGTTTGTTGTCGGAGCTGGACTCTTCCCTTCTCTAGTTTCATTTTCTGGTATTCGGCCAGGCTTTTTCTTCTTAAGAACTGCAAGGATCGAAGACTCTCTTTCCGGGAAAGCAGGCATCTCCTCCAAAACGGTTGCCTGCAAAAAATAGTTTTCTCAATGAGTTGTTTCTTCCTCGATAGAAAAACGAGTTTCAATATTTTTCAACATACCAAGACATCTGGTGATGCAATCATGCTGAGTTGCAGATATTCCGAGGCTCGTTGCTGCAACTCCGCGTCCGAGCTGCGTAGGTTGCTATCTTGTTGGAAGATTTCTTGGATCTGACTTCTAATTTCTGGGAACAGGTTGACGAACTTGATGTAAGTTGAGAGCAGAAGTGCTCTGGTCATTGGAGAACAAAGATGATACTGAAATAAACAATTGGCATTAAAATCAATTTCAATAAAACAATCAGTTTTTATTTTAGAAAATCGTTATTTACTTTGGAATGTAACAGACGGAACTGAACCGAAGGTGAAGACCGTTGGTCACCGGCTATAAGGTTGCCAAATTCACCGAGGATGTACCCTCCAACTTTAACCATATTTTCGTGACATGCTGGAGCTTGAAGTGCCTGCGGAATTCAATCAATAATTAATGAATGTGAAAACAATTTTCAAAGATGTGTTTCAAAACTTTTTAATGAAAAATTAGATAAAATTCATTTTAGAATAATCAAGTAAGTAGTGATAAATCTTACTTCAAAAACAGTTTTCGCAGCATAACCCTGAACATCCTCTCGATTGATGACTATTTGAATGACTCGATACCAGACCTCTTCGGAAACGTAGTCACCAGCTATCCTGATGAGATTCAAGATAACATCGACGTACCAAGTGTAGTCCGTGGCATATTTCTCAGCTAGAATGGCAACTTTTAGGACCATCTCCTCACGGATAGAGTAATCCGCTGTCTCCAAGTAGTTGAGCATCTCCTGGACGATCTCCTCAGCGTTTGTCTTGTCGCACATGGCGTAGAGCAAATCAACAGCACGCTGTCGCACAGAGACGTCCTTCTCCATCTTCATCGAGAGGATTACCACCTCCTGGTGCTTTTTCACCGCTTCATGAGAGAACTCGGACGTTGCCAGGTGGCACATCGACTCCAATGCTAGATATCGCAAATTCGTCTCTCGGTTCGAGAGGAACTGCCCAAGTTGGTTACAGGCACGCACCAAAAGATTCGGCTCGCTATCATTATGAATGATCAAACTGATCGCTTCGAAGAGCACCGCATTCTTTGCATTCGAGTGTTGGACCTTCTTTGATTTTGGCGGTTCTTGCGCTTTGTTCAATATTGTCTCAAGACATTCATTCAGTCGACCTCGCACACCAGGATCCTCAGCTAGAAAAAAAATGTTAAACGTTCAGTTAGAATCAAAACTTTCAACTAATAAAATAATAAATTACAAAAAAATAGATTTAATCATTTAGTCACCTGGAGGATTGTAGTTTTGCAATAATCGAAGCAGTTTAACAGAGAGCCATGGTGCCGGCACGAAATAATATGTATAGTCTTGCAGATCAGTATAACTTGAAGTAACAATCTGGAATTGGTAATGAGCAATTTTGTTAACAAATTTGATGAGCATAATATAAATCTCGCGGTGGATCGATACTTACTCTACTTAACCTGGAAACAGCAAGGCTGACGCAACCCTTATATTCTTCTGGATTTCTTTTAACAAGAGCATCAATAAGCGATGCCGCAGCTGTGACAACACCCAGATGTTGATCGTTCAAGAGATGAACAATCCGGGATGTCCACTCACCGCCAGGAACTACGTCTGGTGCAGTTCGCAAAAGGCGCAACAGACAAAGGGCAGCACTTTGTTTTACAACGTCCATAGTATCCCTAAAAAAATGCAGACAGAAGATATACATTTCGTTTCAGACTTTATTTCAAATTCTCTATAATTCAAATTTTATATACAATTTTGTAAATATTGTTTTTACTGAAACGTTTTTCATTTAAGAATTTTAATCCAACCTATTATACAATTTAATAAAAACTGATTTAAGATGTTGTAAACAGTGTTATTAGTTTTATAAGTTTATAAACTTCTGCAATGAAAATGTTGTTTCTTTGTCATTAAATTAAATAAGAAGTTTACCCTGATACAAGCAGTTTAGGAATTTCGTTTCCAAAAGCTTCAGCCATTTCTTTGCTGCCAATATTAGCGATGCACTGTAGCGCGAGGTTCACATGGATGGGGTTACGCGAGGCCAAGTCATTTTTGATGCTCTGGATGATTAATTTGATAAGATCGCTGTTCGTATTTACTAAAACCGAGATGAAGAGGTAGCCCTGAAAAATGAAACAACGTCAGAACCGGCACGCCATTATCGTCCCATTGGCTGCAATTTCAATTCACTTACAATTTGCTTTTCAGAGTATTTGTTACAAGAGAGCAGGTTCACCGCCTCCATGTGACCGAAGTCGATGTCGTGGCCGAGCAGGAAGATGAAGAGCAATTTGCAAACATACTTTTTCTTTGGTATCCATCCAGCGTCTTATCGCCTTTAAATTTGTTCCGAATGTTTGCCAGTTCCTTGTTTATTCTCTTCACCTCGGCCTCTTTGCTCTTACCTATAAAATTTAAATCCAATCAGACTCAATTCATATTTGTATTT